>JAODAL010000006.1:0-267500 GCA_025379985.1 Phyllomedusa bahiana | reverse complement strand
GCGTCCAGGTCCCGGGAGCCAGGATTCAGTGTAAGCGCCGTGACGTCATCATGCCGCTTACACTCAGCTCCCGGGGTCTCCTGGGATGGGAGCCGAGACTGAGCATTGCAGGGGGCGTGGTGAAAGCCGTGCGCCCCCTGCGACGCTGCTGAGCGCTCATACATACAGGGGAGGAGGCAGGAGGGGAGCGATCCGTCCTGCCTCCTCCCTGTGCCAGCAGCTGCACTAAGTGTGTGCAGCTGCCGGCAGAGTCAGAGGCTAACCGCGGGGCAGGCGAGGCGAGCGGCGCCCCCCTCGGGTGAGCGGAGAACCGGTGCCCTGGGTGATCGCCCGCCTCGCCCGCCCCTAGGAACGGCCCTGTATGTATATATATATATATATATATATATATAATTAATTATGGCAAACAAGCAGAGTTTCTAAAAAAAGTTGGCTTGGATGGTATTCATATTTGTGTTTATATATAATTTATATACACACACATATGCATTCCATACCAGCCACCTTTTTTGCGATTGCAGTGAGGGACACATCTAACCACACCCAAACATATGACATCACACCAAGACATGCACCTAGCCACACCCAAACACATACATGCCAAATTTTTAGATGGCCAAAAAGGGACACAACAGGAACCTTTCTGGATATGCAATTCAGATTCATTGGTACCAAAGTAGTTAAAGTTTCAATTTAAGATCTTTTGTATGGTCAGTTACATTTTCTCTCTGTCTGGAGCACGATGAACTGATCATGCATCACAGGATTGTTTCACAGTTTTTTTTTAAAATATATATATATATGTGAAAACCTTAAATAAAAAAAAACAGTTTGAAAAAAATAATCATTTATTGCGGTTTGTGAAGCAACAAGAAATGTTGGCAAATCTTTGTTGAAATTACCTTTAATAATACAGTATATGCATTTAAAAAGTATCTAGCCTGATGGTTTATTTATAAAGGACAGCAGCAGTTCAGGAGCATAGGTTCAAACTCGGCAAAGAACACCAACAATCTGCGGCAGAGCAAAGGCAAGAAGTTTCTTAAATCCCAGGTGGTATTCAGCATTGAAGCTCTAATGATGCACTGACCCTTTAAATCTTAAAAAGCCAGCGCGCACGTGTCCTGGGTAGAAAGTGTTAATAAACTGGATACCAGCAGCAGCAGGGAGCAGAGCAGGAGTATGTGTGTAACTGCTGGGAAGCACAGATACAAACGTGTCCACAGTCCAAAGCAGGGACTGAGGCATCCCTCCTTAAGCCCCCTCTTCTTCCGGTCTGCTGAATTCTCTGTGCTTCAGTCTCCTATGAACTTTCTTCAGAACAGGTGTCTTGCCAGTTCTGAGAAAGTTATTTGATTTGAAAGCCCATAGCTGGAACACCTGAGGTGGTCAGCAGAGGGAGAGGCAGGTAATGTTGAATGGCACTGGTAGGAGAGGACGACTTACGACTATGGCCCTTACGCCGGTTTCTTTTGACGTAGGCTGATATGGTCTGAGTTTCAGGCATAGATAGAGGATGTGTAGTGCCAGGCAGGGAGGTCATAGGACTGGAGCATAGGAGGAAAAGTGGGTTGCACCAGACAAGTTGGCTTGAGGCATTGCTGGCTTCAATGAATGATCTAACCAGTTTTCCAGTCCAACGCAGGAGCATGCCACTGTAAGCTTGGGAGACCCAGGAGAACTGCTGCAGTGAAGTGAGGAAGAACATAAAACAAGATCTTCTCCTTGTGGTGTCAGAGGTTTGGTATGGTGCGACAGACTCTTTCAAGATTTCTCCATTGATGGAAGAAAATTGCAGAGGCCTTTTTAGAAGACGGAACATAGAAACCATGGATGGATGAATAAAGTTTCTAGAGGAACCAGGATGGCAAAGACTTAAAAACAGAGGCCAGATGCAGAACTGAAGGTGACTGAAGTGGTCAGAAGTGGAACAGACGCGTCTTCACCTAGGCCCCCCTCTCCCACGAATCCTAGGTACGGGGGCTTCCGGGATGCAGATGGGTGTACTGTGCAGTTTTTCAAGAAATACTCAATACTGCCACAGTATAGGCACAGTTTCAGACTGTGTGTTTCTCCTCCATTAGATGAAGACTGTCCACCTGCATAAGTTCATCTTGAGTGTAGATGGAGGCTTTGGAGGAGTTTGGAAGCGAGGAAGACTTTGAGGCTGGACGGACTTTATCTGCTGGCGAAGCTCTAACTCTGTCTCAGCAAAATAGATGTCTGTTCTGGTAACCCAGGTTCTCCAAAAACTTTGCGGAATGCATACAAAAATTTCAAAAGATTCACCACCAAGAGATCCTCTTGCTTCAAGAGCGCTGTGGGCCAGGTCAAAGAGCAAGCTGATAATGAAAGCCACCTTGGCACGATCCGACAGGAACAGATGCTACAAAACCTCAAAGTGTATCGTACACTGGTTCAAAAATCTGTGGTATGTCTTGGTATCACCATAATAACAGGATGGCAGTGGTAGGTGCAGCGCAGGAGTCGCAACCTCAGCGGAAGGCAGGGTAACAACAGGTACAGGTTCAGGTACAGTTTTAGAGAGACAGGTGGTAATGGCCTATACCATTTGAAAAAGTTGCTCCTGACGGACGCCTAGTCAAGCCACCACCATTGTAATGTGTATGAAGTCTGACAGAGGAATCTCGGCAGTATCCATGACTATATTGTATTGTAATGTTCAAGGATGCAGGTTTGGTTCCTCCAGGTCACCGTGAGAGATGATGATGAAAATCATGCCAGGGAGTGGAGTCTAAGAGGCCCCCTGGTCTTCACCAGAGCCCAAGATAAGGCCAGTTGGACTTTGCTGCAGAGAACCCCCATGTTGTTGCCCCTGACATGGCTACTCATGGTGACAGCTGAGTGCCTAAGTCAGGAACCAGGGAGAGTAGAGGCGTAACAGAGCAAGAGGCAGGTAGCAGGCAAGAGGTTAGCAGCATGGGTGTGGCAGAGACAGCAGCAGTCCAGAAGCACAGGTTCAGACTCCGCAAAGGACACCGACAACCTGGCCCAGCACAAAGGCAGGAAGTTTCTTTAATCCCAGAGGTGGTGGCCAACCATTGGAGCACCAATGATGCGCTGGCCCTTTAAATACTAAAAAGCAACTCCCAGAAGTGTGCGCACACTGGATGCCAGCAGCAGTGGGGAGCGGAGCAGGAGCATGGAGGGGTGAGTAACTTATGGTGGTAGGCCCGCGAGCGCATACATGAGTATGTCCGCGGTCCAGAGGGGGGACTGTGGCACGCATTGTGACAATAGTATCATCAAATAATTAAGAGAATTTGGAGAAATCCATGTGCACAAAGGACCAACAATCAATATTGGATGCACGTGATTGTGGTTTAAAGGACTGGGAGGACCAATTCATGCTCCCATCCAGACAACATCTTTAAAAAGAAAGGTGTTGTATTTTTTAGCAAGACTATACTAAACTACTGAATGCGCAGGACTGTTCCTAGGCTAATTTGCACTCATGGCGGGGTGAAGAAATCCTCCCCACCTCCTCTAACATGTTGCGCCACGCTGTTATACATTGCATCACCATCGACCAGTGCCTGTATATACAAAAAGCTATAACACAAATTTTTACACATAAAACTACTGAGTAATAGTCGGACAATTACTAAGTAACACTGCTGCACAAAATCACAATAAACCAGGACAATATTATAAATAATCCCACTAAGACCACATATCATCACCACAGAGTGACCAAATAATACTGCCACACAATGACCACATATCACTACAACATAGTGGCTGAATAATATACCATACCATATCATTACTGAATATAAACCATTTTCTAACAATATTACTGCCATACAGTGACTATATGTCTGCCCCTCACAGCTCCTGTCTCTGTCCCCCTCCTTGTAGATTGTAACCCCTCGCGGGTAGGGTCCTCTCTCCCTCTGTCGTGCCAATTGTCATTATCCCTTATCACTGTACTCGTTTGACTTATGTAATGTATGTAACCCCCTCGAATGTACAGCGCCCTGGAATCAATGGCGCTTTAAAATAAATAGTAATAATAATAATATAGTGGTAGGTACCAGTTGTACACAAGTTCTCTGCAAACATATAAGTGATTACAGTAAAATTACACCCAGGAACTTACTGAAGAGTTGTTTCTTTTCTGATGAGTTGCTCTCTTTCCCTTTTCCTTCTCCATCTGCCCCAGACCACCATGACATCTTCTCCCAGTCATGACTCGTCACTGTAGAATTTACAAAACATCTCACTTTTTCAACATGCCATACCAATTCCTATCTTTGTATAAACTCCCCATCTATTACCCCAAATAGTAATAATAACCCTCTTCCCTCGATAAGAAGGAACATAAGTCCCTAGTATGTAGTTATATAGGCTCCCTGTATTTAGGGGAGTAGGTATATAGGGCCTTGTAGGTAGCAATATAGACCCCACAGTAAGCAAGTAGGTATAAAGGCCCACCAGTAGGTATGTTTATAAGCTCTTAGTAGGTAGCTATACAGGCTCCTTGTAGGTAGATATAAACCTACCTACAGGGGCCCTATATGCCTCTTACAGTTAGATATATACCACTGGTAGGTTGAGAACTATGCCCCTTGCAGGTAGGTATAGGACCCTTTTTTCCCCCTGTAGTTAGAAATATATGCCCCTTGTAGGTAGGTATAGGACCCTATATGCTCCCTGTAGGTAAATATATGCACTCTGTAGGTAGGCATGGGACCTTATAAGCCCGCTGTAGATAGGTGTATGCCCCTGTAGGTAGGTTTAAGGCCAGAATATGCCACCTGTAGATAGGTGTAGGGCTTTTGTAGGTAGGTATATGCCTCTTGTAGGTAGGTATATGCCCTACATAGTATAGGATCCGGCAGGTATGATAGGCCCTTATGTAGCATTGTCCCTGTTGGTTAGAGTATTGCCCCCTGTAGGTAGGTATGTGCAGGCGTAAAAAGAAAATTCAAAAAAAGGTACTCACCTCTATGTTCCCCCGCTGCTCTGCTAGCTCCAGAGTAAGCTGCATGACGTCATCATACTGCATACACTGGACGGACTGTCCAGCAACTTGGTAGGAAGGCCAGCATCACAGGTGCATATGAAAACCTTGCATCACGCCCCTTGTGACGCTGATGTTTATATAAAGAGCTCACTGAGCACTGTATGTACAATCGAGTAAGTGCAAGGACGTACGAACCTCTGTCATCTGCCGTAAAACAGGTGTGCATTAGGCCTTCACACAGCTTTTTCGCGCGGATGGCGCCGTACTGCACGCCGATTTGCTTGCATACGCGCCAATCGTCGCAGTAATTACGGAATCCACTGCTTCTCATAGAGAACATGGATTCCGCGTACCTCCCCACTCGGCATGCGCCGGGGGAGAAGTGCATGCACATTATTGGCGCGGATCGCGCGTGATTAATGCTTGTCAAATGGGCCGGGGCCGTGCCCCCGCCCGCCCCCGCACCGCCCTTATTCACGCCAATGCGACGCAATCCGCCGAAAATCCGACGGAATAACCGTGTGTAACGGGCCTTAGGTGCACTGTTAACTGCACAGCTTTTTTAAAACAGCTGCGCAGTCAGATAGCAATCAACGGGTGGGCGGTGCCCTCCTGGTGAGCGCCCTCCCCACCCTAGAGAGTATCACTGCGGCATCCAGATGGCTGCATATCCTGTGCATACATTACAGCAGCATAGCTTCGCAGAAGAAGACTCTGAATGCTGAACTAGCCGGCCTACATTTCAGACCTTTCACCAAAAGAAAACATTTGGCACATTATTAAACAAAAAAACAGCAAAAAAAGACCCAGGACTGTTGAGCAACTAGACTCTTACATCGCATGAGTATGAGAGAACATTCCTCTCCCAAAACTCAAGCAATTAATCTCTTTACTTCCCAGAAGTTTACAGATAGTTGTAAAAAGAAGAGGATGTAACACAATGGTAGACATGTTCCTGCCCCAACTTTTTTGAGATGTGTTGCTGTCATTAATTTCTATATGAGTTAACTTGAAAATGTCTAAGGGTATGTTCACACGGTGTATTGCGGCACACATGGAATGCGCCGCAATACACCAGGTGTTTTGGAGCGACGCGCTAATCAGTGTGTCTATCCAAACCACGGGAGGGCGAGGGGTTAGATGGCAGTCCCCATAGACTTTCATTGTCAGTGGCGCGTATTCGCCGCTAACAACTGACATGTAATTTTTCTCCCCCGGCATACAATATGATCGTATTGTACGTGTGGGGGGACGAAGCGCAACTCATAGCTCTCTATGAGAGCTGTGGATTACCATAATTGCGGTGCGCATTTTACCCCGTATAAAGCTAAATACATAATCGAAATGCGTGCCAAAATAAGCCGTGTGAACATACCCTAACTTTCAACTTCTTATGTGTTTTATGTCCTGTTGTGAATAAAATACGGCTAGAATAGATTTCCAGATCATTGCATTCTTGTTTTCTTTAAATTTGATACAACGTCCCAACTTTTTAGAAATTGAGAATTTGGTGTTGTACATATATTATAAAGAGATATCAAAAGAAATGTAGAACCTAGTAACACAGGAGCATTTCTCCACCTTGAGATTTTAGACTTGTGTTAATAACCAATCCAGTCAGTGACTTTTTTTTCCTTTGTGCAGTATCATTAATCGAACCAAATTGTTTCAAGGAAAGTTAATTTAAAACACAGAGCTACAGTGGAGAATTCTTTTATTGTTACTTTCCTAACCTTTAATAATTTTATATGTCATGTGATAGTGATTCTTGCAGGTATTATTTGCCGTTACATTTGTAATTTCAAAAATCCTTTTTGCTTTCTCAAGACTCGGTGGGTCAAAAGCAAATTGAGGAGTTGTTACAACCAACAGAGGGCGCTGTGGGCTTCTCAGCCCCTTTCCCATAATGCCTTGTGATATGCAGATGCTAAGTAGAGGGCGAAAAGGCAAAACAAAATCTCTACAAGCCGTTCGTTCGGTGCTCTCCTTAAGGAGAGATCTTCCCCTCCATTTGTAATTTCAGTAATACACATCTACGGACTTGCAGTTGTCTAGCTTTCATTATACTTTTATTTGCTCCCAGGGATTTGTGCTAGGAAATATATGATTTAAAGTGCTCACTCATCAAATGCATTAGGAAAAATGAATCGCATCAAATAATCTAATTATGCAAATAACATGCAGTTTGTATAGCTGAGCCTTCTATGGGTATTCTAGATACTCTTATACAAACATTTTTTGGGGGTTATAAATAAAATTCAACAATTTTGATATTTATAGTGCAATTCTAGCTATCTGGATGAAAACTAAATATATCACATAAACTTGTCAAGTTAAATTGTTATATTTGTGTATTTGTGTGTGCCTCCAAAGTTTTACGTTAAGCAAAGTGTCTAGATTTAGACCCATGTTAAAACACATGTAGTACTGTGCAAAAGTTTTTATCAGTTGTGGGAAAAAATGCTACAAATTAAATATGCTTTAGAAATAGAAGTGTTAATGGTTTATTTTTTTGGTAAGGGAAGTTTTTGTATACAATATTTACTTCATGTTTATTAGTGGAGATCTACATATCGGGGCATTATAGGGCTTTCTAGGGTGAATGTTTCCAGAGTAGGGCCGCCCTTGTCGGGGCGATGACCCTGTAAGTACCTATTTAGGTGTTGGAACCAGGGGTTTACCAGGGAAAGGATTGCCTGTCTGATAAATGACCCCCTCCTTTTAGCAATGGAGACATACCTGAGATATCATTCAGGAGAACCATGAAATGACTCCAATGGAAAAGGAAAGATCTCCATAAGTGTGAGTTACTATAGCTTCATGACAGAGGCATAGTTTGTAATATTTTGCTATTTCTGTCTGGCCGGTATCATTGAATAGTAATTGAATATATATATAGTTAGCAGATTAGTAATAAAAGTTATATTTTAACCACTGTGGCAGAACGACCTCCGATAGTCCCATGTTTCTGCCACTAGAGGGTGTGCAGCTGGAGACCTGCTGCAAATGCGCCACCGAGGACCTGGTCTCGGTGGGGAAAAGCCACTTATATTGTGTCATTAATTATATATTACTGACACTTACAGTAATGGCTAGAATAGCTGCTAGGCAGCTATGTATGGGGTGGCTTTTTTGGGACAGCCATACTGTTGGGTGGGTTGCTGTCTCCGTGTTTCAGGTCAGGGTTTGTGCAGTTCCCTGCAGACCTATTAAAAGCCTGCTGCTCCAGGTGATTAGGGGGTGTGGCCTGCTAGCTGGCAGTGCATCAGAGGAGCTGGAGAGAGGCTCTTGTCCCCAGAGGCTTGAGAGAATCCGAAACCAGTGAGGACTTGTAATGTGTTAGTGGTGCATTGGGGATAGTCCTTGACCACACGTTATAGAGGGACATCATATGTTCAGGTAGTGGCTAGACGGCCTGAGGATTTATTTTGTTGTGTTATGTTTTTGTACGTTGTTTTCCCATGCCTCAATAAAGCTGGGTGAGGCCAGTTGAAGACAGAAGCCTGTGTCAGTGTGCCTATACCGTTAATGAAAGACGGCGATCCAAGAGCTACGTACCCCCAGGACGGTCCAAAATGGCGTCCAGATGCAAGTGAAGTGTCACACCACATTGATACTATTGCTGTAACTATTTGCTTAGAATACAGATGTGGAAATTGAAACTTACGTTAAGCAAAGTGTCTAGATTTAGACCCTTGTTAAAACACATATACTACTGTGCAAAAGTTTTTATCAGTTGTGGGAAAAAATGCTACAAATTAAATATGCTTTAAAAAATAGAAGTGTTAATAGTTTATTTTTTTGGGAAGGGAAGTTTTTGTATATAATATTTACTTCATGTTTATTAGTAGAGATCTACATATCAGGGCATTATAGGGCTCTCTAGGGTGAATGTTTCCAGAGCAGGGTCGCCCTTGTCGGGGCGATGACCCTGTAAGTACCTATTTAGGTGTTGGAACCAGAGGTTTACCAGGGAAAGGATTGCCTGTCTGATATATGACCCCCTCCTTTTAGCAATGGAAACACACCTGAGATATCATTCAGGAGAACCATGAAATGACTCCAATGGAAAATGAAAGATCTCCATAAATGTGAGTTACTATAGCTTCATGACAGAGGCAAAGTTTGAAATATTTAGCTATTTCTGTCTGGCCGGTGTCACTGAATAGTAATTGAATATATATTTCTCAGATTAGTAATAAAAGTTATATTTTAACCACTGTGGCAGAGCGACCTCCGATAGTCGCAGGTTTCTGCCACTAGAGGGTGTGCAGCCAGAGACCTGCTGCAGATGCGCCACCGAGGACCTGATCTCGGTGGGGAAAAGCCACTTATATTGTGTCAGTAATTATATATTACTGACACTTACAGTAGCGGCTAGAATAGCTGCTAGGCAGCTATGTATGGGGTGGATTTTTTGGGACAGCCATACTGTTGGGTGGGTTGCTGTCTCCGTGTTTCAGGTCAGGGTTTGTGCAGTTCCCTGCAGACCTATTAAAAGCCTGCTGCTCCAGGTGATTAGGGGGTGTGGCCTGCTAGCTGGCAGTGCAGCAGAGGAGCTGGAGAGAGGCTCTTGTCCCCAGAGGCTTGAGAGAAGCCGAAACCAGTGAGGACTGGTAATGTGTTTGTGGTGCATTGGCGATTGGCCTTGACCACACGTTATAGAGGGACATCATACGTTCAGGTAGTGGCTAGACGGCCTGAGGATTTCTTTTGTTGTGTTATGTTTGTGTACGTTATTTTCCCATGCCTCAATAAAGCTGGCTGAGGCCAGTTGAACACAGAAGCCTGTGTCAGTGTGCCTATACCATTTATGAAAGACGGCGATCCAAGAGCTACATACCCCCAGGACGGTCCAAAATGGCATCCAGATGCAAGTGAGGCGTCATACCACATTAATGCTATTGCTGTGACTATTTGCTTAAAATACATGGAAATTGAAACTTTTTTCTTGGAACTGTGATTTTGTTTATTTTTAGCAATAACAAAATCCAAAGTGAATGAACAAAAGATAAATCTAAATGAAATCAATATTTGGTGTGACCGCCCATTTCTTTTGGAGTGCTGTGAGAGATGATACGGCCCCACAGAGCCCTGATACTGGTAAAATCAAATACTGATTTGATTTTAATTTCTCTTTTGTGAATTCACTTTGCATTTTGTTAATTGTTAAATGAATAACTTCTATTTTTGAAAGCATTCTTACTGTGCACCCTTTTTTTCCACATCTGCCTTAATTTTGTTGCACAGTATTTTAACTCCTCTTTTTAAATCACTTAGTACCTACCTAATTTTAGACAAATAGATAAACTTTTCCATAAGGGGAAAAGTTTTTACTCTCTTGCACATTAAGACACTTTTACAGTATAGTCGCCTACTGTAATTTACTGTAGGAAATGTCATACAATTAAGGTATATGCTTTTAGAATTGAATGTCTGAATAATGGATTCATCAAGCATCAGTAGCAGAGCTGCTCTTTTTCAAATACTTGAGCGTAGGGTAATAAAATTCAGTGCAGGCTAAGAGTCATAAAATATGAATTCCAAAAGCACCTATAGTGAACGTTTGCTTCTGTATAAATCTATTCTGCTATGACACAGTAACAATAATATTTGAGTCTTACTTTAAGATAGCATGTGCTGTGGAGCCAGAGATCCAGACGTTGTACAATTGCTTTTTTTTGTATTTTTTTTATAAGAAATGTGGAGACAGATTTGGACTGGGGTGCTCAGGGCCTCCGGTGGAGTTGATTTCAGAGGTCCACCATATAAGTACTGTACATGACTGCACATACCTCTTAATCTGTGACTCTCTTTCTCTGACTTTCTGCCATCAGCTCCAGGACTGCCATGCTCATGGGTCCTCCGTGGACTTTCCCTGCTCCCCTGACTGAGTCTGTGTGGAGACAGATTCAGTGGAAATTCAGCAAAACATTTCAGTCCACCTAAAATGATTAAATCAAAGTCTATCATTGAATTTCCAAATGATCAGGTTGCAGATAATTCAGATAATACTCCGTGGCTCTGCTCTGTTGTCAGATAAGGCCCCATTCACATCATGTTTTGTGGCTTACTCGCTGGTGTCCATTGGGATAGCATGAAAAAGGTATTCTAACATATACTGTGACCAGTGTCGGACTGGGGAGTCTAGGGCCCACCAGAGGAATTGATCTTAGGGGCTCAGTTTGCCACGCTGTCTCCGCCATCTGTACGGTGGCTGATGGCTATCGTGAGTAGCGCAGCAAGGTAAATTGCCCCCAGGTAGCTAAACCCCAGGTAGCTAGGTAGTTTGCCCCCAGATATCTAGGTAAATTTACCCAGGTAGCTAAGTAGTTTGCCCCAGGTAGCTTGTCCCCAGATAGCCAGGTAGCTTGCCCCCATTTATCCAGGTAGCTTGCCCATATTTATCCAGGTAGCTTGCCCATATTTATCCAGGTAGCTTGCCCATATTTAGCCAGGTAGCTTGCCCCCATTTAGCCAGGTAGCTTGCCCCCATTTAGCCAGGTAGCTTGCCCCCATTTAGCAGGTAGCTTGCCCCCATGTAGCCAGGTAGCTGCCCCATGTAGCCAGGTAGTTTTCTCCCATTTAGCCAGGTAGTTTGCCCCCATTTAGCCAGGTAGTTTGCCCCTATTTAGCAGGTAGTTTGCCCCCAAGTAGCCAGGTAGCTTGCCCCATTTAACAGGTAGCTTGCCCCCATTTAGCAGGTAGCTGACCCCATGTAGCCAGGTAGTTAGACCCCATGTAGCCAGATAGTTAGCCCCCATTTAGCAGGTAGCTGAACCCATGTAGCCAGGTAGTTAGCCCCCATGTAGCCAGGTAGTTAGGCCCCATGTAACCAGGTAGTTAGCCCCCATGTAGCCAGGTAGCTGACCCCATGTAGCCAGGTAGCTGCCCCCAGATACATAAATTGTCCCCATTAGATGAAAAATTAATAAATCCACTCACCTTTTGCCGATCCCGGACGAGTCGCTGCGGCAGATCCGACTTCACTGGCGGGCTTCTCCTACTGAAGCCCGGCACCGGCGCCGTGGACCTGACTCCTCGTAGGTCTGAGGCCTATGGCCTTACACCTACTACGCAGAATAGTGGAGCAGAGCACCACTGGCGCTCTGCTCCACCTAGCGCACGCACAGACTTGCCTGAGACGGAGGGCCTGAGCGTTCCCAGGCATGATGTGCGGGCCCCGCTGTGTCGGACCAGGGACCCACCGGAAAACTCAACGATCCTCCGGTGGGCCAGTCTGAGGCTGGCCGTGGCAGAGCCAAAGGAAACAAAAAGGCAAACAATTTTTTGTCCAGGCCATTTCTATCTTAGCACAGTGGGAGTAGGTAGGGAGGTTTCAAAAGTCATGGAGATCCCCTTTAATATAATTTGCATAAGGAGTTAATGTTTTATTGTGATTTTGCATCTTTTGTATCTGAAATGGAAGAAATAAGTAAAAAAGAGGTTGGTGAGCAAATAAAAACTGTATTGTACTACTGGAGGACTCATAGGGCGTATGAACGTTGGCTCTGACAGGCCAGTTCTAAAGTGTTTTAAAGCAGTGTAGAATGCGCCAGAATATATGAACCTGTTCTTCCACAGGTCATACATACAGGCCCAGTCTAGTGCCAATACGACAAGTCTGGCTCAGGCACCACCTTTAACCTGGTATGGCTGTTCTAACTGTTCTGCGCCTAGTTTTGGCGACAAAGAATCATAACTGTATCTGCTTTTTTGAATGTGGTGCAATGCCCCCAGAACACCCCTAATCCTTGGCGCACTAAAAAGTATCTTTGGCACATTACAAAGGCACTTATCGTACCAAAGTTTGGAGTGCACCTGATCATACATTTTTTTTGTCTCAAAGTACACAGGAAACTGGCGCAGCCCCATTCCTACATGTTGCCCATAAAGTAGCATATACACATTTGTTACTATATACACATATACATTATATAAGCTGTACCCCAAAGCTTGCTGGAGACCATAAACATTTTTGAGATTCTTTGTTAGTTGACTGCAATTTATTTCAGCTGCCATGAAATGAACCCTTTATTGACATGTGACGTGGATATGTCATCATGCTGGTAACAAACTATGGAGCTGGCTCACTCGCTGAGTCTGCTCCATAGGCCGACTCTGATTCCTACTGTTTAATCATCGTCGCGACATCCCATTAAATAAGGAACAGTGCTATGCACCATTCCTCACTCCGATCGGCCCCCGCGCAATGTGATCGCAATGTTCCAATTGCTTACCATGGCAGCTAAAAGCCTAATTAAGGCTTCCATATCCACCATGTTAATGCTTCTATTACTTCCTGCCATCTTGGTATACCCTCCTGTATTATTTATACAGCAGCAATCAAGCTCCCTAGTGGTCAAGTGCTTGTATAAGTGTCAAAAGACAAAAGTTTTAAAAGTATAAAAAATAACAAAAAATATTAAAAAGTTTAAATTACTTCCCTCTTGCCATTTTACAATTAAAAAAATCGTAAATTGTGAAAAAAATTAATTGATAAAGCTGTACATAATTGGTATTGCCACGTCTGTACAAGTCGGATCTATTAAAATATAACTTCATTTATCCTGTGTGCTGAAATTGTGTTTTTTTTTTATCACGTCATGTTCTCAAAAAATTTGAATAAAACCTGATTAGAAAGTTACCTGTATCCCAAAATGGTACCAATGAAAAGTTATTGGTTGCAGAGAATGGTGCTGCAGCGCAAATTTATGATTTAGAGAATGTTTGTGTATTCTAAAACATAAAGAAAACCCTACATATTACCAGAGTCATATCAACCTTCAGGATACAGATAACACATAATTTTATACCAAAAAGTAAATGGCATAAAAACAAAACCCCCGCAAAAATGTTGCAATTGCTTATTTTCACATTTCACCTTCAATTTTTTCGTTTTTTCAGTACATTCTATGATGCAATCATTGAGGCACCATTAAAAAGTACATATTGTCCCAGAAAAAACATGCCCTTATATATGTAGAAGGAGTAATAAAAAAGTTATGACTCTTGGAAGGCGGAAGGAAAAGAATAAAGAACCAGAAAATTAAGACCGTCTTTCAGGAAGGGGTTAAAGGGAACCTGTCACATAGTTAATGCTGTTCTTGCGGAGAACAGCCTAAGTTGTTTCTAGCTCTGCGTTTCTTATTCTGTAAAATGCAACAGTTTCAGTGCATTTATTACTTAAATCTGGCAGATTGCAGCCTGTGTTCTGGGCGTGGCTTAAATGCACCAAAATTGCCCCTGAATTTTATTGCATTTGTGGTGTAAAAGTAAGCCAACTTAAAGATGGTACAAACTTAGACAGTTCTAATCTGCACCAGATTTATCAAATCTATGATAAATGTGGCGCATTGTAAGACTGTCTAGTCTAACTTTAAGTTGTCTAAGAGTAAGACACTATTGATAAATCTGCCCTAATGTCTCCTCACACTGACAGTGTCAGACTGTGAAGAGACATATGCTTTTGACCGGGGAATGCAATGCTCAAATATTACCAGGAGGAATAACAGAGGAATGGCACAAAGCAAAATTCTATGAAAAGTATTTTATGGGAAATACAAGTATTTTCTACATATATTTTTTTGAGATGTTAGGACATTTTTAACTAGACTAGCCATTTAAAGGGAAACTGTCACACTGAAAATGCTCTCAGGTCTGTGGGCAACATGTTATAGAGCAAGAAGAGCTGAACAGATTGATATCTTGTTGTATAGGGAAAGATTCAGTAGTTTGTATGTAATTAAAGAAAATCCCTGTTTATTCTGGGTTAGGAGTCCACTGGGCTGTCTTATCAGTGATTGACAGCCTTCCTTGCATAACTGTACATTTAGAGATAGCTGTCAAACACTGATAACACTGCCTACTGGACTCCATAATCCAGAATAAGTAGGGATTTAAATTAATAACATAGAAGTTCTACTTAATTCTTCCCTAGAGAACTATGCATCAATCTGCTCTGCTCTTCCTGCTCTATAACATGCTGCCTGTAGATCATATAGTATGATTACTGTGATAGGTTCACTTTAATGTCCCTTAGCGACATTGGACGTACATGTACGTCCTGGCCGGGAGGGTCTTCCCACAAATGAATGTACAGGACGTGTATTACAGCTGGCCCCATGCTGTATTGCCCACAACCGGAGCTCACTCCAGTCGCGGGTGATTAACCCCTTAGCTGCAACGGTCAATCAGTTTGCATCAACATCACTGCAATATGGTCGTGGCTGCTGATGCTCTCCCTAGCAACCCAGAAGCCTAAAAAAGTCTTCCGGGCTGCTTGTGATGTCACTACGCCTGGCTGTGCTATGAGTAAACGGACGGGCATAGTGGTTGACAGCTACAATGCATAGCATTACTGTATGCATTGTAACACTGATATTCAGATCACTGATACAAGTCCCCTATGGGAACAAGTAAAAAAAAAAAAAGGTGAAAAGTAAATAAAATAAAAACATGTACACTGACCTTTTCCTTTTACAAAGGCCAATCAACCTAAGAAAACTGAAAAATAAAGAAAGTATGCATATTTGGTATTGCCGCATACAGAACAACCTATCCTATAAATCTGTCATGTTATTTAACCCGCGCGATGAATGTCGTAAAAAAACAAACAAAAGAAAGCAGTCACAGGATTGCGATTGTTGTTCATCCCGCAGCACATAAAATTAAATAAAAAGCGCTCAAAAAGTCATATAAAATCCACAGTGTTACCAGTGAAAACATCAGTTCATCCTGCAAAAAAAGCCCTTACACAACTCTATATAGAGAGAAATAAAAAAGTTATATAAGAAAATAGCGAAGCATAAATATTGTTTTACACAACAAAAACACTTTTTCTCTTTTAAAGTAATACAACATAAAAAAAACTATATAAATCGGGTATTGGCGTCATCGTATAGACCCACAAAGTAAAAATGACATTTCATGTATACTGCATGGTGAGCGCTGTTAAAAATAACATTAAAAAACAGTACTAGGATTGGTATTTTTTTCACCTTGCCAAATAACGGATTTAAAAGCAATCAAAAAGTCTTGTCCCCTAAAAAATGATACCAATAAAAACATCAACTCATCCTGCAAAAAACAAGCCTCTACACAGCTCCGTGCACATAATACAGTGTTTTTATTGTGTAAAAATGGTAAAACATAAAAAAAAATACAAATTGGGTATGTCTTCGTACCGAACTGCTGACTAAAATTAGCATGTCATTTATACCGTATGGTGACCGTTGTAAAAAATAAAACTAAAAACACCACCAGGATTGCTGTATCTTGTTCATCCCGCCTCCCAAAATCATTGATAAAAAGTAATCAATGCGTCATATGAACCCCATAATGGTGCCAATGAAAATGTCAATTCATCACACAAAAATAAGCCCTTAATCAGCTCAATATACGGAAAAATAAAAAGTTTTGACTGACAGACTATGAGGACATAAAAACGCTTTTTGGTAACAAACACATTTCTATTATGTAGAAGTAAAGATAAAAAAAAACTATATAAAATTTATATAGTTGTAATTGTACTGACTCGCATAGTAAAGTTATCATGTCTCTTATATCGCACGACGAACGTGTAAAATGAACCCCAAAAAGCAATGATGGAACTACATTTCCCACCCACCCCCATTTTCTAAAAAACGATGGGTCTCATGAGTGAAAACTGTCTAGCAGTAAGACTGTTTGTTGCCCATAGCAACCAATCAGAGCTCATAGCAACCAATCAGATCCCATAGCAACCAATCAGAGCTCAACTTTTATCTTGTATAGTGCTCGGGAAAAATGAAAGCTGAGCTCTGATTGGTTGCTATGGGCAACAAAGACAGTCTTACTGCTAGACAGTTGTCATACATAAGGCCTTATGTGCACCCAAAATGCACAATACACCTCTAGATGAAACCCATGAGGATTGTTGAATCCCAGATGGGGTGACATTTGGAAAGTTTCACCTGTTTTGGTATTTTGGGGGCTTTGCAAATGCGACATGGCACCCACCAAAATCTGTTTCCAAATAGCGCTCCCTCCCTTATATGGTCTACCATGCACTCGAACAGCCATTTGCACCCATATGTAGGGTATTACCGAACTAGGAAGATATTGCGTAAAAAAATTTGGAGTGCTTTTTTTCCAGGATTCCTTGTATAAATGAAACATTTTCATCTAAAATTGCAGTGTTGGAAAAATAACATTTTTAATTTTCATTGCCTAACTCTAAAAAATGTATGAATTATCTATGGAGTCAATGTATTCACTACACCGTGGGATATATTCCATAAGGGGTGCGGTTTCCAATATGGGGTCTATTTAGGGGTGTTTGTTAAGTTTAGGCACTTTAGGGTGTCGGCAAACCTGAAATGGTGCCTAAATAAAATCGTAATGAAAATGAGACCCCAAAGTCTAGTAGGTGCTCCTCCTACACTGAGGCTTGTGGTTGAGCCAATTAGCGCACATATGGGATGTCTCTAAAAACAACAGAATTGGGGGAATCGATGTTGAGTTGCATTTCCCCGTTTCAGTGAACAATGGATAAAAATTGAAAATCCATAAAAAAAAAAATGAAATTTTGAAATTTCACCTTCACTTTGCTTTAATTTCTGTGAAACACCTAGTAGGTTAACAAACTTCCTAAACACTGGTTTGAATACTTTAAGGAGTGTAGTTTCTTAGAGTCATTTATGAGGGTATCTCACATACAGGCACCTCAAAGCCAGGTCAGAAATGGACTGGTTCCTAAAAAAATCTATGTTGCAAATTCTCTTGAAAATGTGAAAAATTACTACTTAATTTCTAAACCCCCTAATGTCTTAAAAAAAAAAAAAAAGAAATTTAAAAATTATGTCAACCTACAGTAGACATATGGTAGACAAGATGCTAGTTATAAACTATTTTGTGTGAAATAAATATCTGTCTTTCTTTTAACTTTGAAAATGGCAAATTTTTCAAAATTTCAGAACATTTTGATATTTTTCACAATTAAAGGGGTTGTCTCACTACGAAGATTATAGTTGAAAATGTGGGGACCAAAAATCTAAGGATGTAGTCCTTGGTTACTATTGGCAAAGTGCTACGGTTTTAGAGAACGGGCTGGTTTACATGTGCTTAGCAACGGTGTTTGTTTACTGGTCAGGGAAGCATTCTGTCCTGCCCAGGTCGTGCACATGCAAAGGAAAGGCAGTTAAGAGGAGGGGCAGGGATGTGTGTATTGGCAGGCAAGGAGGAGAAGCAGTGAGAGGATACAATACACACAACCCCCCTGCATGTCCTCTCACTGCTTCTCACATGCTTCACATGAATACTTTTTGGGTGCTTTTTTCCCCAAAATATTGATATCAGGATATTGAAATCATTGCTAGCCACTTTGGAGCTTGTGGATAACTACTGTTGTTGGTCACCCACTCACATGGTGTGTATATATATATATATATATATGTATATATATATATAGTCACGGAGCAACCTTAGGTGGTCGCATGGTTCTGCCACTAGGTGGCATATGTGCCACCGAGAGCCTGGTCTCGGTGGGGGAAGCCAGGTATTGTCGGTCAGCAGCATTAGGTTGCTGACCCTTATACCTAGCACAGCTAATGTTTAGCCATTAAGGGCTGGCCTTCCCGGAACAACTGCAGATGGGTGGGTGGTTGTTCCTACGTTCCAGGTCCCTATGGTCCAGCCCAGGTATTGGGTATGTCTCTGGAGATCTATTAAAGATCTCATACTCCAGGTGATCAGGGGGCGTGGTCTGATACCTGAGAGTGGAGCTGGAGAGCGGCTCTAGCCCCCGGAGGCTGAAGGGAAGCCTAAACGTGTACGGTGAGGATACCGTGTTTTGTGGGTCTGGATGGTAGGTCCAGACCACTGATAGGCAGGGTCTATATTTGTATGTAAGTTAGTGGCTAGACGGCCTGAGGATTTTGTTTTGTATTCTGGTTGTATCTTCCTGTGCATGAATAAAACAGGCTGAAGCCAGAAAGAAGCCTGTGTCAGTGTGCCATCCGTTTAACCCAAGCGGCGATCCCGGAGCTAAAGTACCCCCAGGACGGTCCAAGCTGGCGTCCGGATGAACGTGAGTGTCACAATAAATATATATATATATATAATATATATATATATATATAAAATATATATATTATATATATATATATTATAATTAAATAATATTAGTTATATATATAAAAAAAGAAACAGAGAAGGCGCACAATCGTGAATTATGTTAGGACAGGAGTTTATGATAAAATAGCAATTTTGCTCACCTCCTCATGTTGTGCGTTAAAACCAGAGGCACAACTCTCATATCAGCATAAATGCTCAGGTTTGAGCTCTTAACCTCGGCAGCTCCGCAGTCCGACTCCCACGTTTGAAGAAAAGCCTCGTGGTGAATAGATACAGTCTAAATAGAAAAACTCGGGCAGTAGCGCTCAGAGGTAAAGTGAGTCATGCACTTTTGGGCTGGATCAGTGTTAGGTTAATTTATTTAAAATTAATAAAACACATACAAAATATAAAATCTATAACCCTACGCGTTTCGTAGCCGAATACCGGCACTTCATCAGGAGCATGTTCACACATTCAAAGATGGACCATTTATAGTGTCAGACAGTGATAGAATACAGGTAGATCAGGTCTAATCCCGCTCCATGTGACTGCGGCTCATCCGGTGCTAAGAGACATCTGGTTGGAGATGACACCTGTCAGTCAAACTCACATCGAGGCGTCTCACTGGCAACTGGCAAACACTATGGGCCACATGTATGAAACTGTTTAGGTCTAAAACTCACTTTTTTGCCCATAGGTTATTATGGGCAAAAGAGTGAGTTTTAGACCTAAACAGGTTCATACATGTGGTGCATTGTAAGACTGTCTAGTCTAATTTTACACGTTCTAAGAATTATACATCATTCTAGCCTAGTCAGGTGGAAAACATCTATAAAATATGGTAAATCGGACACTATAAAATATGTCTTATATGTATAAATAGTGCAGAATGAGATACATCGCTGTAAAAATGCTTTAACTTTACATAAATGTTCTTTAGTAACCTTTCTCCAGAGAATTCCTCAATACTTAAACAGTTTTTTTTAGCCATTTGAGAATTTTCCAGTGGCTGGAATTAGGAAGATAAATGTGCTGTATTTGCTTCCTCTGACTTTGATTAATAGTTTTTATTTCAGCATTTAAAAAAAAAAAACTAAGATTGCCAATGGTTTTACGTCCCAGTGAAGCTATAATAAAAATCATTATTCTTTGTTAGCATAAAGGGCAAAAATTAAACAGTCAACCCAGCTCTGAAACACCTATTTATCCAAAACCAAAGCAATATTTCAAATGTGGAGCAGTTGTGTCTTTACCAGTTTATGGGAAACATTTATAATTGCTTGCAATTATATAATCTCATGTGATTTTATTGCTAGTAGCTCTGATAAGATATCGGAAATACTAGAAAGTGCTAGTGGTAAGTACTGATAGGTTGCTTCAGTCTATTTAAAGGGAACCTGTCAGGTGATTTATGGTACCCTATCTGAGAGCAGTATAGGATAGAAGGACGGAATTGGATGGGGTTTTTACAGGCCTTTCTTCCTATAAAAAAGTCCAAAGTAAAACACTTGAATAAAATGATATATCTAGAGCATGATGCATTAATGACACGAAACACGTGTAGGGAATATATTCTCCCCCACTTATTGGCTATAGGGTCATTATGCAAATGTTTAGGGATTACACTTTGCATTTTTTGTTTGATTTTTTTTTGTTTTGGAATATTTTTAGTTTTGGGAATAGGTTTATTTAGGGATTTTTAATTGGAGGCATTTTTAAATGTGTTTTTTTTTTTAAACAAAATTACTATATTCATTGAGTTGGTGCACTAAAAACACATTATATATCTGTTTATATTTTAAAAAAATTTTTATTATTAATTGATTGTGGAACAATAATGACTTTATAATACTTGCACTGGATATTTATTACTGCACTGTGCATACTTTCTAACATACGTGGGTGTTATTATTATATTTGTTTTCTTTCTTTAATATTTTTTCTTGACTATTTCCTTGAATCAGTGTGTATACCGTTCCATTTTTTATAACCACTTTTATCTGTTGTATGTGAATTTTTATGAGCTATCAAATATTGTGATATTTATTTTTGTGATGCATTCTGTGACTGGTACTCTGGTTTATAGTATTCAGGTTCGGTCAGGCTAAATTTTACACATTGTTTTGCACTTTCTAGTTGCTGTGATTTGAAAAAACATTGTAGCAGACTGGGTAAAATATTTATTTGTTTTTTTTGATTTTAGTTGGTGTCCTGTTACATTATTGGTGACATAGGTTGGGTACATTGTTATTATTCTTTCTTTTGAATTATGTGATTTTATTTTCGGGTTGGACTGCTTTATTTAAAAATGATCCCTTTAAAAAGGGGTTTTTTCCCCGATGTAATGTGAGTGGGGTCCCCAAAAAAGGATATTTAATCACTTTTCCCAAAAATGTGATTAAAAAAGTGGAACCTCTGAGAGCCAGCATTGCTCATCCCCCCTTAGTTTCCTGAAAGTTTACATTGACAAACCAGGACCTGACGGGCTGATTGGCCCCCTTGTGGTTTAACTTTTTACTGATGACGGAAATGAAGGAGCTTGAAAGGGACTGGGGAGAAAAAGCAGTGAATGAGCCTGTGTCTTTTGTATAGAATCCACTGGTTGTAATGTAATTATTTGAGTAAACATTGCAGACGCTCCCTTCTTCCTCACTCTCTGCTCACCCGCCCTCCCTCTCACCCCTGCAGCTGTTCATGACTCGGCATGCTTTTTTCTCTCCTGAGCAGATAAGAGCTAAGAAACTCACTTTCTGGCAAAACCCGTTTACGTGGCTCTGTCACCTATTTAGGCATGCACACTTGTATTACAGTGTGTGTGGATGATCGTGGGTCTCTCTAGTGGTGGGAGTGCTTTATTGTGCATGCATATTGCCACCCTGAGAGGATGCAGGAGACATTTTATCATGGGAAGAATAACAATGCTTTATTGATTTGCCAGCCCTTTTCCCTACTAGCCAGCACATGAGCATGCTTTCTTTTGTATAAAGGACACTGTAGACAGCATTACTACCTTTAGGGCCCATCTACATGGTATGGTTTTAAAGTTGGATTTTGACATGGATTTCAGATTTTGAAACTAGTGAAAATCCGACTGTAGGCCATCCCTATAGACCTAAATAGAAAATCCAAGCTGTAGTCTACATGGCTTGGATTTTCTGAGGTTTGGAGAGGCAGGGAGTGGTGGTGGCAAACAGCAGGAAATTAAAACTGTTCTAACTTTGAAAAAAAGCAAAATCAGAACAGCAATGTATGTAGAAAGAATGTTTATTTCTCATTGCCTGCATATTTAGATCTAATCAACATGACTTTATTCCAAATGAAACAAGTTGATGTAGGATGAAGCTACACAATATTATGTATATAGCACCTTTACTATGAATATTGTATTATTCTCTGTTTTCATTGTGTATTATCTTTTTTGCAAAAAATAATTTTTCATGATTATGTATGCATATTTAATTGACTGCTAATTATTGTATACACTGTGCTGAAAAAGCCATCCTCGGCTGCCTGTGCAGCCTGATGACATCACACCCCCTGTGCCGGATGATGGAGCGCATCTTAGCAGCAGGGGAGAATGGTGAGTATTTGTATTTTTTTTAATAAACCCTGCCTATACCTGCCTATGGGAGACATATACCTGCCTATATCTACCTATAGGGGGGGCAAAATCCTGCATATACCTGCCTATGGGGGACATATACCTGCCTATGGGGGACATTTAACTGCCTATAACTGCCTATGGGGGTCCTACACCTGCCTATAACTGCCTATTGGGGACATATACCTGCCTAAGGGGGACATATACCTCCCTATATCTGCCTATACCTGCCTATGGGTGACATTAAACTGCCTATACCTACCGATGGGGGACATATACCTGCCTATGGGGGATATTAAACTGCCTATACCTGCCTATGGGGGATAATAAACTGCCTATAACTGCCTATACCTGCCTATGGGGGACACTAAACTGCCTATACCTGCCTGTGGGGGACATTTATCTGCCTGTACCTGCCTATGTAATTTTATTGGTATCCATTTTTATTTTTGAATTCTACCAGTAGCCACTGCATTTTCCACCCTAGGCTTATACTTGAGTCAATAAGTTTTCCCAGTTTTTTGTGGCAAAATTAGGTGCCTCGGCTTATATTCGGATCGACTTATACTCGAGTATATATGGTAAGTATGTAAAGTTATTGGGTATTTAAACCCTTACTAAGATATATACTACATTGCTTGAGAAAGCTCCAAGGAGCTGAAACGTAGTAGTAACATGGGCAAATAAAGTTTTAAGGAGTGCTGCGACTTTTCTGGAAGTATCTATCTATCTATCTTTAATGTATTTATTTATCTTGGTCTGTCTGTCTGGGTAGCTAATATTTATTTTGCATTATGAGTTTTGGAAGCCAGACAAATTAAGAGCAGAATTGTCCATTTACATCTTAAAATCAAGAGAAAACTAGAAACAAAGATTTACTTTTTAAAGTCTTTTGCAAAAAAAGGTAGGTCACATTCACATCATACTTCTCATTCCGTTTGTGGTATCCATTGACATACTGTGAAAAATGTATCCTGAGAGATACCACGGTCAGGCAGTGATGGGACCATAAAGATCTATGGGGCAAATGTATTCCAAGTTGGACTATGTTTGTCTTATTTATCGAATGCACTGTATATGCTTACTGCAGAAGTGTATACTTTCTACTATGCTTTTGTGTCTAATGCACAAAGCTTATGCATTATCTCTTCATGAGACAACATTGACGATATGACAATGTACATTGTAAGATATGACATTGATACAATGTAAAGTAGTCAATGTACAGCTTGTATAACAGTGTAAATTTGAATTGCCCTTAAAATAACTCAACACACAGCCATCAATGTGTAAATCGCTGGCAACAAAAGTGAGTACACCCATAAGTGAAAATGGACAAACTGTGCCCAATTTGCCATTTTTCCTCCACTGTGTCATCTGACCTGATAGTGTTACAAGGTCTCAGTGGTGAATGAGGAGCAGGTGTGTTAAATTTGGTGTTATCAGTCTTCCAATCTCTCATACTGGCACCTCATGGCAAAAGACTCTCTGGGGATCTTGAAAAAAGAATTGTTGCTCTACATAAAGATGGCCTAGGCTATAAGAAGATTTCCAACACCCTGAAACTGAGCTGCAGCATGGTAGACAATACCATACAGTGGTTTAACAAGATAGGATCCACTCAGAACAGGCTTCACCATGGTTGACCAAAGAAGTTGAGTGCACGTGCTCAGCATCCTATCCAGAGATGAGTGTCACCAGCATTGCTGCAGAGGTTAAAGAGATGGAGGGTCAGCATGTCAGTGCTCAGACCATACACCACACACTGCATCAAATTGGTCTGTATGCCTGTCATCCCAAAATGAAGCCCTTCTAAGAATGAGCATAAAAAAGCCCACAAACAGTTTGCTGGAGAAGAGCAGACTAAGGACATGGATTACTGGAACCATGTCCTGTGGTCTGATGAGACCAAGAGAAACTTGTTTGGTTCAGATGGTTTCAAGCGTGTGTTGGAAGCATCCAAGTGAGGATTACAAAAAAAGTGAGTCTTGCCTACATCATGCCATGTGGTGGGAGTGTCATGTGTTTGGAGCTGCATGAGTGATGCTGGATGTGGGGAGCTACAGTTCATTGAGAGAACCATGAATACCAAAATGTTCTGTGACATACTGAAGCAGAGCATGATTGCCTCCCTTCAGAAACTGGGCCACACTGCAGTATTCCAACATAATGACCCCAAACACACCTCCAAGACCACCACTGCTTTGCTAAAGAAAATGAGGATAAAAGTTCTGGACTGGCCAAAAAATCATATTAATCCTATTGAGCATCTGTGGGACATCCTCAAAGGGACGGTGGAGGAGTGCAAGGTGTCTAACATCCAACACCACCATGATGTCTTCATGGAGTGGAAGAGGATTCCAGTGGTTGCAGCCTGTGAAGCTCCAGTGAACTCTGTGCCCAAGAGAGTAAAGGCAGTGCTGGAAAATAATGGTGGACACACAAAATACTGACACGTTGGGCACAAGAGTGTACTCACTTTTGTTTCCAGCAGTTTAGACATTGATGGCTGTGTGTTGACTTACTTTGAGGGTACACCAAATTTGCAATGGTATACAAGATATAATACAATATTTACAAAAGTGACGGGTATACTCACTTTGTGAGATACTGTATATTAAGACAACAGACACCATACATAGGAATGAGAAATGTGATGTGAATGGGGCCAAAGAAAGACCATTCCGAGAAAAACTTGAGAAATGCAGGTAGAGAGGAGGCCCACATTACTAAATATAAGGTTAGCAATAAAAGACCTTAACATTTTAGGTACAGTGAAGAGCAAATGGTATAGGTCACAACAATGAGCAGTATTTTAGTAATTTTTCATAGGGTCCTTATAATAACATTGATTAAGGTTCTAATAACCACCTAAAAAGGAAAATAGGATATGATTATTTAATAATCCACTTAAACGATTGAATTCTAGAAGGAAATGCTTTACAACTACATTTTTTATTAAGGAGAATATTTTCTCAACGTATTATTCATCAAATCAATTCCATTAAACACTAATGGGAACAACATAATTAACCTTAGGCACATTTCTTTATGTGTACAGGTGGTTTTACATCATTCATTATTTCACAGCATCATCCTGTTCTGATAATTAGATATAAGAAGAGACTGTAAGAGTAGAATAACAAAAACATAATCCAAATATTTTAAAGAATTCCTGTATTTTTAAATGTTGAAGGGATATTGCTAGGAAATTCCTTGAATGTGAATGCTTGTGACCTTCACTAATAATGAGAAAGATGGTGTTTACCAGACAGAGCCCTGAACGAGGCCAAGCTACAATTTCAAATACATGTACTGCGCCTGCAGAAACCCAAGAGTTCTGGTTGCTGGTTCTTTGTTTCTGTAAATGGTGGGACTCCCAGCAGATGGACTCCCATCAAACATACATTTACAGTGGGATTTGCCATTGATTTTTAAATGTACAGAATCCAATTTATAAGTGTTGTTTTTAACCCCTTAAGCCGAACGCCTGAGATGACATTTTTTTCGTTTTTTCCCTCCTTCATTTAAACATTAACTTTTAAATTTTTTTTCAATTGTATGAGGCCCTTGCTTCATTGGACAATTTGCATTTTGGGGGGGAATAATTTTAAGTTTCTTTAAATTTTGAGATTTTTTTTTCCATTCTTTTTAAAAAAAATTTTTTTTTTTTTTTACACCATTCACATTTCATACTTAAATTAAATGTTAATTAATTCTTTTTTTTTTGCGGTAATTTTAAAACAAATTTTTTTTTATTAAATATTTTTTCTTTTTTTTTTCTTTTTTCTATATTTTTTATGTTTTTTTTTCATCCCCGAAGGGTAAAAGTTTTTCATTTTTTTTTCACTTAGTTTTAAAGTATAAGCATATTCATAAAGCTAATACATTATAAACGTGTCAGTATGAACAGGCAGCAATCAGGGCAGCACAGTCTGCCCTGATCGCTGGCTTGTTACACAGACAACCTTGGGGCTACCCTAAACCCCCAGGGTTTGACTGGTAGCCATTCCCCCGGGCTCTGTCGGGTCACCGGTAGTCCCCATCACCCGACAGAGCAGAGGAAAGCCCTTCGAATACGCAACGGTCACGAACCATGGCAGTCAAAGGGTTAAGCGCCGGGGATCAGAGGTTTTTCTCGCCTCCCAGCGCTTGCAGACCCCGATGTCCAAAAGACACCAGTGCAGACGAATCACCTGAAATTCTCGATGCCAAAGACAGCAGGTGGTCATTAAGGGGTTAATGTTAGCCAAATAAGGCCACTACAGTAAAAGTCTCAGTACTGATCTTTAAAGGAGAAAAAAGGAGTAATCCAGCATGTAAATAAAATCTTTAAAGGGGTTTTCTCACTACAAAGATTAGCTTTCAACATTAAGTGACCGTTAAATGAAGACCTTTCTAAATACATTGGTCAACAAAATTTTTTTTCATGAATTGAGACATTTTTTTGTGCTCTGAGGACCCAGGTTTTTTATGGTTATCTGGTTCCTGACCATGGGGTTTTCTGATTGGCAGAGACTTAGAGCAGAGAGTGACATCAAGATGACAAGATTAGTGTCAATACCATGTCGCTGCCACGTTAAGATTCTGTCTGTTGCAGCCACAGTACGGTGTCTCAGGGAAAATTTTTCTTTTTTTTCCTTGTTGTTTTACCTTCAAATTTTTTCCGTTAAAACCCCCTGGGGAAATTGTTTGACCTTTTGTAACTACCCCCCCCTTCCCCTTTTTGTCCCCCCCTTTTGTGGGCCCACCCCACAAAACCCAAAAATTGTTTTCCCTTTCCGTTGGAACAAAAATCCTTCAATTTTTTTTCCCCCCAACCTTGGGGAATAAAGAAAAATTAAAACCCTTTTCTTCTTCCCGGCATTGGTTTTAAGGGGGTTGTTGTGGCCCCTCCAAAAAAATTTCCTTCTCTAATTAAAAAAAAAGGGTTTCCCCAGAATTTGTTTCTTTTAAATTTTTTTCATACGGGGGTTTTTAAAGGCCAAAAAATTAAAGGATTTCTAAAAAATTTAACAAAAACTTTTTCGGGGTTTTTTTCTTAACCCTTTTTTTCACCCTACCTGGGTTATTTTATTCCTTAGGCAAATCTCTCCTTCTGAAAACCTTCCTTTGTTTTCTTTTCCCACTATTTTTTTAAAAATCCCCCCTTGGTTTTTTGTTTTTTTCCGGGTTCCCCCTTCTTTTTCCCTTTTTTTTTGGGTTTGGGTTTTTTAAAGCTTTTTGGGGGGAATTCTGATTTGGTTTTGTGGGGGCCATAAGGGAATTTCCCAGTTTTTTATTTGCAAGTTTTCCTGGTTTTACCTTGGCCCGCCTACATTTCTCTTTTTGTTGTCGGGCCGGGTTGCCCTTTTGTTTATCCAGTTTTTAACCTCGGAAAAACACAAGTGGGGGTCCCCCCCTTCTGGGTGGGGTTCCTGTGCTTGGGCGGGGTTATCCTTCTTTTTACAGATAAAGCCTTTGGGTTTTAAATCCCCCACAGCAAAAGTACCTTTTTGGTTAGGGAAGATAACTTTTCCGCACTTGTAAAATGTAACAGCTCAGCTAAAGCAGCTTTATGTAACCCACTGCTATAGAACCCCCCCCCCACACCCTTTGAGGAACATAAAGTGAAGACTGTTTTGTGACTCAGTGAAACACCCAAGTGAGAAAACCCCCTTTTTTTTCATTTTTTTCCCAAAAATTAAAAAAAAAAAATTAATATGTTTTAGTGAATTGAAATCACTGTTTGACGGGGTTTAAGGATGAAAAGGGGCCGTGAAAAGGGACCCACTGGACCACCGAAAGGGCTTTGGCAAAAAAACCGCACCGGGGAGCGAGTCTAAGTAGGTCCCGGTTTTTAAACCAGAGCCCGCTGCAAAGCGGGAGGGAAACTTGCTGCGGCGGGTTTCCCCAACCCGGGTCGCCCCCCCTGATCGGCGGGCTAGTGGAAAAGGGGCCCGGGTGCGCGAGGTCCCCAGAAATCCGAGACGAGAACCTACCCCGTGGGCAAGCAAAAAGGTCGGGGCGGGCGGCAAGATTCGGAAGTCGAAAACGCAGCGGGAAAGGTCGGGTAAAATGGCAAGGCAAGAAACACTTAGGAATGCTTTTCTCAAAGGGGGGGGAAACCCATCAACCAGAAAGGAAGTCCCGGGACCAACCATTATGAAAGGGGCCAGTGCCCAGTTCCAATTTAAGGGCCCCAATTTTAAAAACCGGGTGCGCCTGGGCCCGCAGGGGATGCGGAGGGAGAAAAGGAAAAAACCCCCGGTTTTTAGCTGAGTACTTAGAACAGTGCCCCGGGAAAGCCCGCCCAAAGGGCCTCGGCCCCCCCGCCCCCGGGGTGGGGACCCCGGAGGGGGCGAACGGGTGCCCCGCGGCGGCAGGCCAGATTGCGGTGCCACTCGCCACAGTACCCCCCCCCCCCCCCCCTTTAAGGTCCCCCCCCTCTTTTTTTACCGAAGGAACCTGGTTCAAGATTTTTAATACCCCGGTTTTTCCAAAAAACCCCCCTCCTCGGGCCCCAAAACCCTTCCAAAAAACAAGGAAGAACCCTTTTACCCCTAAAGGGTTCTTCAGGCCAAATGCCCTTTCCCTTCAAACCCCTCAGAGGACTCTCCCCCACCGGGGGGGGGGACGCACCCCTTTCAAAAGAGAACCATTTCCCAAGGGAACCGGGGGTTTTTTAGGGGGGGAGACTTTGGAAGGCAAAGGGAATCCGGAGAGAGGGGGGGAAAGGCAGAGTTTGGGTAGGACACCAGATTGAGCCCCCCGGAGTACCAAAAAGGGCCCCCAAAACCGCGGACCCAACTTATAGCGGGGTATCTTGAGGCTACGAAACTGGAAAAACCAGACCTTGTTCCCTGGAAAGGAACGTTGGGGAAACCTCCTCCTCTTGTTGGCCTGGGTCTTCTGGGGGGCCCGAAGTCCGGATAAGGCAATTCGGGGTCTCCCCCCAAAAGGGCCCCTTATACCCCCAATTTTTGGGTTATCCACACCCCGGGAACCTCAGAAGCCGAACCCAAGGGGGGGGGAAGGGAAAGGGTGACGCCCGTAGACCACGAAGAATGGAAAAACCCCCCGTAAGTCAAGCCCCGATTTTTTGTGGGAAAAACCCCCCCCAAAGGAATCAGCTCGGCCCATTGTCCTGCCCCGGGAAATACGAAATGACAAGGTTTTCCCCCCAAATCTGTTTTAACTCTCCCCACTTTTCCTTTGTCTGGGATGATAGGCAAAGAAAAGCCCCAACTTGACTTGTAAGCGGGGAAACACAGGCACCCCCAAAAACGGGAGACAAATTGAAACCCCCCAATCAGACACAAGGGCCCGATTTCCCCCCCATGCAGGCAAAAATGGAGGGAAGAAATGACCCGCCAATTGTGGAGCAGGGGGGGAGACCAGGGAGGGCACGAAGGGGGACTTTCTTCAAGAATCGGTCAGTGACCACCGAGGGAAAAAAAACCCGGGGGGAAAAAGGGGGGGGGGGGTTCCGGGGCCCCGAACCCCCCGGGGGGGGGGGTGGGGGGTTTTTTTCCGGGCCCGGGAAAAAAAAAAAAAAACCCAAAAAAACCCCCCCCGGGGGGGGAAAAGGGGGGGGTTCCCCCCCGGGGGCCCCCCAAAACCCAAACCCCCCCAAAACCCCCCGGGGGGGGAAAATTTTTTTACAAAATTCCCCGGGGCCCCGGGGAAAAAGGGGCCCCTTTTTTGGGAAACCCCCTTTTTTGGGGGGGGGGGAAAGGGGGGCCCCAAAAAAGGGGGGGGGGGGGGGGGGAAAAAGAAAAGGGGAAAAGGGGGGGGGGGGGAAAGGGGGGGGGAGGGGGAAACCCGGGGGGGGAAAAAAAAAATGGGGGGGGGGAAAAAAGGGGAAAAGGGGGGGGAAAAAAGGGAAAAAAAGGGGGGAAGGGGAAAAAGGGGGGGGAGAAGGGTTTAAAAAAAAAGGGGGAGGGGGGGGGGGGAAAAAAAAACCCCCCCCAAAAAGGGGGGGGGGGGGAAGGGGGGGGGGGGAAAAAAAAAAAGGGGGGGTAAAAAAAAAGGGGGGGGGAAAAAAAAAAAGGGGGGGGGGGGGGAAAAAAAGGGGGGGGGGAAAAAAAGGGGGGGAAAGGGGGGGAAAAAAAAAAAAGGGGGAATTGGGGGGAAAAAAAAAAAGGGGGGGGGGGGGAAAAAAAGGGGGGGAAATGGGGGGGGGGGGGGGTTTGGGGGGGGGGAAAAGGGGGGGGGGGAAAAAAAAAAGGGGGGGGGGGGGGGGGAAAAAAAAAAAAACCCCCGGGGGGCGGGGGGGGGGGGGGGGGGGTTTTTTTTTTTTTTTAAAAAAAGGGGGGGGGGGGGGGGGGGGGGGAAAAAAAAGAAAAAAAAACAGGGGGGGGGGGAAAAAAGGGGGGGGAAAAAAAGGGGGGGGGAGGGGGAAAGGGGGGGGGCAGGGGGAAGGAAGGGCCCAAAAAAGGGGAAAAGGGGAAAAAAAGGGGGTAAAAGGGGGGGGGGGGGGGGGAAAAAAAAAAAAGGGGGGGGGAAAAAAAAAAAGGGGGGGGGGGGAAAAAAAAATGGGGGGGGAAGGGGGGGGAAAAAAAAAATTTTTTGGGGGGGGGGGGGGGAAAAAAAAAAAAAGGGGGGGGGGGGGGGGGGGGGGAGGGGAGGGGGGAAAAAAAAAAAGGGGGGGGGAAAAGGGGAAAAGGGGCCCCAAAAAGGGGGGAAAATTGGGGGGGGGGGGGAAGGGGGGGGGAAAAAAAGGGGGGGGGGGGGGGGGGGGGAAAAAAAAAAAGGGGAAAAAGGCGGGGGGGGGGGGGAAAAGGGGGGGGAAAAAACAAGGGGGGGGGGGGGAAAAAAGGAGAAAGGGGGGGCCCCCCGGGGGGGGGGGGGGGGGGGAAACAAAAAGGGGGAGGGAAAAAGGGGGGGGGGGGGGGGGGAAAACAAAGAGGGGGGAAAAAAAAGGGGGGGGGGGCAAAGGGGGGGGGAGTGGGGGGGGGGAAAAGGGGGGGGGAAAAAAAAAAGGGGGGGGGGGAAAAAAGTGGGGCAAAAAAAGGGGGGGGGGAAAAAAAAGGGGGGGGGGGGAAGGGGGGGGAAAAAAAGGGGGCCCCGGGGGGGAAAAAAGGGAAAAAGGGGGGGGGAAAAAAAACCCAAAAAAAAGGGGGGGAAAAAAGGGGGGGGGGGGAAAGGGGGGGGGGGGGGGGGGAAGGGGGGGGAGGAAAAAAGATTTGGGGGGGGGGGGAAAAAAGGGGGAAGGGGGAAAAAAAGGGGGTTTTTTTGGGGGGCCCCCGGGGGAAAAGGGGAAAGGGGGGGAAAAAAAAGGGGGAAAAGGGGGGGGGGGGGGGGAAGGGGGGGGGGGGGAAAAAAAAAAGGGGGGAGGGGAAAAAAGGGAGCCCGGGGGGGAAAAAGGGGGGAGGGGGGGGGGGGAAAAAGGGGGGGGGGGAAAAAAAAAGGGGGGGGGGGGGGGAAGGGGGGAAAGGGGGGGGAAAAAGGGGGGGGGGGGGAAAAAGGGGAAAAGGGGGGGGGGAAAAAAAGGGGGGGCCCGGGAAAGGGGGAAAAAGGGGGGGGGGGAAAACCCAAAAAAAAACCCCCCCCAAAAAAAAAAGGGGGGGGCCCGGGGGGGGCCCCGGGGGGAAAAACCAAAAAAAAGGGGGGGGGGGGGAAAGGGGGCCAAAGGGAAAAAGGGGGGGGGGGGGGAAAAAAAAAGGGGGGGGCCCCCGGGGGGGGAAAAAGGCCCGGGGGGGGGGGGGGGGGGGGGGGGTAAAGGGGGTGGGGGGGAAAAAAAAAAAGGGGGGGGTTTTGGAAAAGGGGGGGGGGGAAAAAAACCGGGCCCCAAAACGGGGGGGGAAGGGGGGGGGGGGGGGGGGGGCGCGGGGGGGCCCGGGGGGGGGGGAAATTAAGGGGGGGAAGGGGGCCAGGGGGGGGTTTAAAAAGGGGGGGGGGGGAAAAAAAGTGGGGGGAAAAAACCCCCCCCCAAAAAAAAAAAGGGGAAAAAGGGGGGGGGCCCCGGCCCCCCAAAAAAAAAAAAAAAAGGGGGGGGGGGGGGGGGGAAAAAAAAAGGGGGAAAAAAAAAGGGGTTAAAAAAGGGGGGAAAAGGGGGGGAAACCGGGGGGGGGGGCGGGGCCCCCGGGGCGGGGGAAAACGGGAAAAAAGGGGGGGGAGGAAAAAAAGGGGGGGGGGAGGAAAAAAAAAGGGGGGGGAAAAAAAAAAGGGGGGGGAAAAGGGAAGGGGGGGGAAAAAAAAGGGGGGGGGGGGAAAAAAAAAGGGGGGGGAAAAAAAGGGGGGGGGGGAAAAAAAAAGGGAAGGGGGGGAATTCAGTGAGGAAGGCCTGTAGGTCTACTGTCACAGGGTCGTTTTCCGATCCCAGAGGGGGGTCGCCCAGGCCAGGGCCTTTCCAGATAGCAGGCTCACCACAAACGCGACTTTTGACCTTTCCGTGGGGAACTGGTCCGCCATCAGCTCCACGTGCATGGAGCACTGGGTAATGAAACCTTTGCAAAGCTTCGGATCCCCGTCGAACTTGGAGGGTAATAGTAGACGAAGCTTCGGGCCCACGGTTGCCAGCGGGATGGCAGGAGGAGATGGAACCACCGGCAAAGAAGACGGTTGCTGCTGCTGGGATGCCAGGAGTTGTCATCATGGCGGAGAGCTGTCCCAATTGCTGTGCCTGTTGCACGATCTGCTGCTACTGCTGGGCAACAATGGTCGTAAGATCCGCAAGACTTGGCAGGGGCACCTGGGCGGGATCCATGGCTGGATCTAACTGTAACGGGCGGGATTGTGGATCCACTGGACCACCGCAAGTGGTGGCAACAACTGCGCCAGGGAGCGAAGTCTAAGTAGGTCCCGGTTTTCACCAGAGCCTGCCGCAAAGCGGGATGGAACTGTAACAGCCGGGATAGTGGATCCACTGGACCACCACAAGCGGTGGCAACAACCGCGGCAGGGAGCGGAGTCTAAGTAGGTCCCGATTTTCACCAGAGCCCGCTACAAAGGGGGATGGACTTGCTGCGGCGGGATTCTACCAGGTCGCTACCGCTGATGCGGCGGGCTTGCGGCGGCGGCCGAGGTGCAGCGAGGTACAGAATCGCGAGACGAGAACCGTAGTTGTGGGCAGGCAGGAAGGTCAGGGCAGGCGGCAGAGATTCGGAAGTCGAGAAACATAGCAGGAGGTCGGGTACACGGCAAGGCAAGAAGACACTTAGGAACGCTTTCTTTAAGGCATGGGGCAACATAGATCCAGCAAGGAAGTCCCGTGGACCTAACCAATATATAGGGGCAGCGCCCGGCAATTAGCCAATTACCGGTGCGCTGGCCCTTTAAATTTACAAGAACGAGCGCGCGCCCTAGGGAACGGGCACGCGCGCCTCGGCCGGCAGAGGATGCGGACGGAGCAGGAACGCCTTTAGGTGAGTACTAGAACGAGTGCGCACGCAGCCCGTCCCGCGGCCAGCGGCGCTACCCGTCCCGGAGCGTGGCGCCATACGCCACAAGGAGCAAATGCCCGTTTGCTAGCTTGCTACGATTTAGGGCCATTTGCCCCTAAAACGCATCAGCAGTGACGTGATTCATTAGACATAATACTCTCTTTTTTTATTATAGAAACAATAAAGAATTAATAAGGATTTTATGCTGCATTACTCTTTTTTTTTTTTCTCTGGGAATTAAGCACTCTGGTGATGTTAGTCAATGACATGTGACCACTGCAGTCAATCAGTGGTCGCAGTATTAACCAGGGCTGTAGAGTCAGAATCGGAGTCGTGGAGTCAGTGTCCATTTTGGTGCAGTTGGAATCGTTGTAAAATGGACTGACAAAGACTCAAAAAATATATAATAAATTTGGTACCATTAGTTCAATGCAGTATGCGCTGAATATTTTTTCATAAGAATTTAGGAACATTTTGAAATTTCCTATACACTGACAAACAAGAGGGTAACAATGTTTTGAACTTTTGACTTTCAGGCTCCGTATCTCACCATCCACAACAGCTTTGAATGCTACAGTAATTTTATAGACCATAATCTTGACTATCTCATACATAAATTTGACCTTCAGCTATTTAGCATAGGCTTACTAATTCAGATTCTTGTTATGTAACTGCATTGTTACTGTTTTGCTCCTTGTGTTGGAATAATCTTTTTCTTCTTGTATGCTACAAATTACAACCTTTTCTCACATTTCCTAATAGCTCAGTGTGTTATTAGGTTGACTCCCAAGCAAAAGGTCACTGGTTCCAATCGAGGAGCAGCAATGAAGAAAATTTCCCCAAAAAAGAGAAACCACATCATCCAGCTCATCGGTAGCGGTCTCTCAGCCAAGAAAACTGACAAACTGCATCATGCGAGTGTCATGACAGTTGGAAAGATATGAAATGAACTCCATCCAACCCTTCAAAGGCCAAGAAGTGGACGTCCAGGCAAAATATCATAATCAACAAGTCGTCTAATCACAAGGTCCATCAGTTCTGGCATGAGAAAGACAGCAGTGGAGGCGGCTCGTATGGTTCGTAATAGTGAGATCACAGACGTCCATGCAAGCACCATGTGACACGTATTACACAAATCTGGAATGATGGCCCAAAAAAAGGTGAATAAGCCTCGGTTTCGATATCTTTATAAGAAGCATCAGCTTTCAGTTTGCAAAAAGGTATGAACAGTGGAAGATTGGAAACAGGTGATTTGGAGTAATGCGAGTCGGTAGACTGGGCTCGATGGGTGCAAATGGGTCCAGAAGCATCAAAGGAAAAGGCGGCTAAAGGAACGAGAAATTGAAAGAACTGTCAAGTTTGGTGGAGGAAGCCTGTTTCACAGCCAAAAGTGTTGGGTACTTGATCAAGATCGATTGTTGTCTCAATGCTGAACTATGTGTGAGTATCCTACAAGATTAGTTACTTGTTACACTTGAGTACTATGGGTATGAAAAGAACGACATAGAGTTCCTGCAGGGCAATGACCTGAAGCATACATCAAGGTTGGAGAAGGAATGGTTCAATGACAATGAAGCAGAGTTGCTGGTTTGGCCCCCACAGCCCCAGAACTTAACCCAATCCAACACTTGTGGGTAGAGTTGAAGAAAAATCTGTATTCATATCCAAATGAGTCGACCAGTATGCAACAACATTGGGAACATGTAAACCTGGGATCAGTTTTCAGTCGAGACATGCTTGAATCGAGAGCATGCCCAGAAGGAATCAAGCACTGTTGGAAGCCAAAAGTGGATTTACAAAATATTATCAATATAATAAAAAATTTAATTTTGATTTTTAGGAGCAAAACAGTAACAACACAGTTACATGACTAGAATCTTCATAACTAAGCAGATGCTAAATACTTTCAAGTCAAATTTATGTATGAGATAGCTAAGATTGTGTATAAAAAGCCTCATGTTCAAAGCTGTAGTGGATGGTGAGATAATCAAAAGTTCAAAACCCTGTTACCCTTTTGCTTGTTAGTGTAAATATCTGTTCTATTCCTGATCTAAGGATCTAGGCTTTTAGTTGAGATGAATGTGTGCTGCACTTAACAGTATGTACATGCTCAGTAGTGAAGCTCCTCTGCTACAGATCCAAGGAAAAAGGCACTGGGAAGGAATGCCTACACTTATCTTAGAACCAGGGCTGTGGAGTCGGAGTGGAGTCCAAGTTGGTATCCATTTTGGTACAGTCTGAGTTGGTGTCAGTGTCAGGGAAATTGAGAAACTAAGTTTGGCTTACTGACTCCATAGCCTTAGTATTAACATCCCATTTGATGCGAGACCGCAGGAGAGTACAGAAGGTGTGGTTCTGAATCCCAGGTGAGGGGAGAGGTGAGCATATATTTTCAAATTTTAAAATGGCAGCAGCATGCTCAACAAATTAAAATTTAACTAGACAACCTCTTTAAGGTATCACATTCCCAAATGCAATTAATCAAAAACTGTGATATAACCAGAGTTGCTGTCATTTACCAACCACTTTTGCTCCCTTAGCCACCATTTCTAAATTCTGTAGTCAGGCAATTGTGGACTGATTAGCAGTTTCCATAATATGGAGTAACAGACTAAAGTTGGGTTCACATGTTGGACGTGTTATCCTCGATACCTCGGATTTCGGCCAAGGATATTTTCTTAACAGATCTGGTATTCGCCCCTTATTTGGATGTGGGTTAGCTCCATTTCCATGGGGATAATCCACATCACTCCTCCGGGAGCAGGATCCAATGACGATCCACTTAACCTCTTAAGGACCTTGCTTTTTTTTGGTTGACCTGTAAGTTTTTTCCTCCCCGCCTTCCAAAAGCCATACCTTTTTTATTTTTTTTTATCTATATAGACATGAGGGCTTTTATTTTGCGGGACAAGATGTACTTTCTAATGATGTAATTTACCGCACCATTTCTAAGTGAGGCAAAATGTGAAAATAAACATTCATGGGCCTTGTGTGCGGATTTTTTTATGACATTCACTCTCCGGTATAAATTATGTATTCTCTGTATTCTACAGGTTGATAGGAATCCAACAATACTAAACATGTATGGTTTTCTTTATGTTTTGGTACCGTAAAAAAACTAAACATTTTCTATTTTTAAAATATTTGCTGCAGCGCCAATTTCTGCGATCAATAACTTTTTTGAAATAACACCTCTAGACTTGAGTGAGGTGGCATTTTTGTGGGCTGAAGTTTACTTTTGTCACGGTTCACGCCGCGGTCCCCTGCCATGGACCGCCAGCGTGTCGTGCCTTCCTGGTACTTGCCTGTCCTGTTGCTTCCTGGGGTCCTGTTGTGCACCGCACCTCCTAGGTCGCGCGCGCGCGGCAGCTACCAGCCCTTTATAGGATCTGTGTCTCTGTCTACTTCCTCTTGACCTGTGACACCTGACTATAAGAGGAAGTTCCTGCCTTTGCTCTGGGTCAGTCCATTGTTATTTTCAGTCCTGTGCAGTGTTTGTTGCTGTTTGTTGCAGTGTTGCTGTGTCCATCTCTGAGCTCCTGTGAGCATCTCTGGATTTAACCCCTAGTTGCTGGTTCAGTTCCTTTGGCCCACCCGAGCTCCTGACCATATTTCTGTCGTCTTCTGCTGTCCTGTTCCTGCTGTGATCCCTGTCCTGTTCCTGCTGTATCCTGCAGTGATCCATGTCTTGTTCCTGCTGTATCCTGCCGTGATCCCTGTCTTGTTCCTGCTGTATCCTGCCGTGATCCCTGTCTTGTTCCTGCTGTATCCTGCCGTGATCCCTGTCTTGTTCCTGCTGTATCCTGCCGTGATCCCTGTCTTGTTCCTGCTGTATCCTGCCGTGATCCCTGTCTTGTTCCTGCTGTATCCTGCCGTGATCCCTGTCTTGTTCCTGCTGTATCCTGCCGTGATCCCTGTCTTGTTCCTGCTTTTTCCTGCTGTGATCCCTGTCCTGTACCTGCTGTATCCTGCTGTGTTACCTGTCCTGTTCCTGCCGTGGCCTGATATTGTGTACGTCGTATCCAGCTACCTATGTTCCTATCTACCACCGCCTGTGTTCCTGTCCTGCATCTCGGCTGTCACCGCAAGTAGCCACATCAGGGGTAGCGACCTGAGGGTCCCCGCAGCTAAGTCCGTCCCGCTTTGCGGCGGGCTCCAGTGAAGACCAGGGGCCTCTTAGACTCCGTTGCCTGGCGTGGTCTCCATATACCATCTCGCCTGCGGTGACCACAGTGGATCCACACCCGGATGTCAGCGGCGCTTCAACGTATGCTGTTGTCGCCGAACCCGTTATAACTTTTTTATTGGTACCTGTTTGAAATACTTTTTTGAACAATTTTATTCCAATTTTTCGGGCACGTGAAATGACCCAAAAAACGCAATTTTGCCATTTTTTTTCTTCAGCGTATGGGTTAAATGATGTTATATTTTAATACATCGGACTTTTCGGATGCAGCAATTCCAAATATTTGTAACTTCATCATTTTATTTACATTTATTTGTAAAATAGCAAAAGGGGGGTGATTTGAATTTTTAAATTTTTTTTTTTACTTTAACTTTGAGTCCCCCTAGGGTACTTCACCACTAAGCGGTGCGATCGCTTATACAGCCTAATGCATTGTAGTACAATGCATTAGGATTTACAATGATGGTGGTTTTACGACTTTGTGTCTGGGCAAGGAGTAGTAAAACAGAAAATATGGCGATACGGTGGCGATGGAAGCCTTCAGCAGGCTTCCAGCTGCCATGTTAAGTGATCGGGACACAGCGTTCCTCACTTCGATTGGAGTGAGGAAGTGAGGAACGGTACGCTGCACCGTTTCTCATTCATTTAGACACCGCGCCCGCAATCGCCATGGTGTCTAATGGGTTAAACAGCACGGGATGGTGCCGCTACCATCCCGTGCTGTAACCGACGGATGTTAGCTGCAATTATCAGCCGTCACCCACCTGCTGCAAAACTGTTACCAACCCGCTGCAAAGCCCCTTGCCGACACTGGGACTTAAGCTTATGTTCCGTATCGTTAAAGGGTTAAGGAATGAACATATTCATTCTTTTGTTCCACACCATGGATTTAAAATCTGTGGAGTGGAAAATCCACACTGTAGTGCTACAATGAACTACAGTGTGGACTGGCCATTGAAATGAATGGCTGTCGAAATACGCAAGGATCCTAATAAGGAATCCAACAGTAAATCCGTATTGAATTCCTCATTAAAATCCATTGTGTGAACTTAGCCTAAGGGAATTTTATTGCTTAATGTAAATTTGTTTAACATATGTATGCCATTGCAAGCAATTGTGTAAAGAGAGATAGAAAAAAATATAATACAAAATATAAATATATAAAAACTGAAAATAGATCCCGTATACTTTAATAGTAAAAACTTTCTGTAGTCTCCACAGAACTTTTTTTGCTCATTTTTGCCGCTGGTCGTTGTTTGAAACATGTTGCAAAAAATTACAGAGCAGAACAGAAAACTTACTACTAGGGCATGTCCCCACGGCAGGATTTTCGGTTGGATTTACAGACTGTTTTCGGATTTGAAAGCCATTGGTAAACCAAATGTCAAACATCCGTCTGGTTTTCGGGCAGAAGATGTACATGTCAGTGCTTGAGGGAGATGGGCAAATCCACAAACCATGGACAGTTCCATCACCCAAAAGCACGTACAAGATGTCAAAATACTGGCCGGATTCTTTAATGCTTACTGCCATGTGGATGCACCCTTGTAAAGTACCGGACTGCTTTTGACTCGTTTTTTGACGCATATTTTGCAGAAAACCACAATAATTATAACATTGTGCATTTCTGTAAAAAATAGCTTCAAAAATGCGCCACAAAACGGTTGTTTTTTTTTTAAGTTGTTTTTGACGTGCACTGGACAAAAAAACTCAGTTTTATGAACCGTTTTAGGATTTGGTTTTCAGGGAGTTTCTTGTCCAATGCCGTGTAGACCTAGCCTATTAGAGCAAACATAATGACCACAAAGAGGCACATTTATTGCTGTCTGAACGTTATACAGTGTTACCAGATTTATCACAGTGGCACATGCTGTTTAATAAATTTGGTTCAGCTATAAATCCAACTTTTTAGACCATCTATCAATTGGCCACAATTTTGGCATAATTATGACATAATTTTGATGCAGAAAGTTATACCGAGGCCCCATCTAGCTTTTTTAGACCAAATTTTAATTGGCTTACATAGCTATGCCACAATTTTAGTATAAGTGTAGCATAATTTTGGCATAGAGCGTCATACTTAGGCCCTGCCCTTTTACAGGAAGCCACACCCATCTCTGCCTCCTTTCCAGGTTGTTTCCAAAAAAGTATCTAAAGCACATAGGTATCTATGACACAAGCAGCAAAAATGCATGGCATTCTGGTGCATTTTACATCACATTTTTGATACAAGTACAATAGTGAATATATTCTTAGTATTTCAGATAAATTCTGGTAAGGCTAGGCTTACACAGCATTTTCAAGCGCTTTTTGATGCGTTATTCAATGCATAAAAAAAGGATTGCAGGGCAAGCGACATATATGATTTTTTTGAGCTTATTAGTAGGATAGAATATGCCTAAATCTATGAACCTGTTCTACTGCGGGTCATAGATTTAGCACTTTCTAGATACAAAGCGACAATTTAGGCTCAAGTAAACCACTTCAAAAGTAATAAATGTGTATAATCGTATGCATGTAGTGCGACACGCCTCCAGCACGCCCCTCCTTTCCCCATCTCAGGTGCTTTACAACGTGCCGCGGGCACTTTATAATGCGCCTAATTTTGGAGTGCGCCTGATTAAAAATATAGCGAACAGGGCTGCGGCAGTTTAGGCTGAAAAGACTCCGGATTTCTGCCGCAGCCCCGTACATACATGTCTCCCTATGTGTATTCAGCATGAAAAACAGGTCAGAAGCTAAGATATTGATAAGCCGTTCTGGATGGGGCTAATCCGCATCCTTAATCTGTGTAGAAACAAGTGAAATACACGGCAGAAATACAATCCCGTGTCTGCTGTGTATTACATTTTTTTTTGTCTAATCAGTCCACAAAAATACATGTGAATCTAGCCTAAGAAGACCTGCACGGACCAATAAGGAATGCGCAACCTGTTGGATGTACAATATAGACTCCTTATGAGTTACTGTAGTTTGATATTGTCTACAGCTGCAATAAACAACAGTGTTTTTTTTAAAGGGAATGTATGAATAAGATTTTTCTTTACTAATCAAGACTAGATAATGGTTCATATTCTTCCCTCTCACCTGTTTTTATTTTTTGATTGTAGATTTTTTCAAATCTTATTTCGGTATGTGATTATGGGGGCAGCCATCTTGCCTGAGCCGCTTTTAACATCGTTTAGAGCAGTGTTCCCCAACTCCAGTCCTCAAGGCCCAGCAACAGGTCATGTTTTCAGGATCTCCCACAGAATGCACTGGCAATAATTAAATCACCTGTGCAGCATAATGATATCACCTGTGCAATGCTAAGGAAAGCCAGAAAACATGACCTGTTGGTGGGCCCTGAAGACTGGAGTTGGGGACCCCTGGTTTAGAGATTTGCTTTACAGCAGCTGCATGGGCATTGAAGCCTCAGAACAAGAACAGACTCATTTATGTCACCTTTGATTGTAATCCTACCTGTGATGATAATGAGGAAACTGTTAAGAAGTGACCTTTGACAGGATGTGTCAGCCTATTATTAAACTCAGGTGGCCAAAGTGAAAACTGCAGGATTTTTTTTTAACTAAAAATAGTGTCATAGAAAATTAAATATACTTTATAAAGAATTTTTGGTGTTTTATTAACATAAAAACAAGATTTAAACAATACGTTATTTTCACATGACACATTCTCTTTAATTGTTTTCTACCTCTTATTTATTTATTGGGGCCTAATCTTTAAAGAGGCCCTATGACCATTCCTAATTCGCCTGTTTTAGTTAATACTTTTGTTGTCTGAAAAATTATTCTGAAGCATGTTCTCTCAAACTCTGTTTTGCTATTTCTCTATATTCTTCTAAATATGTATAACTGAAGCTTTCAGATGGGTGTTACCCATTGGTGGGGAGTCTCCCTGCACATTGTCCACTAAAACATTGTCCAATCAGTGCCGACAGAGTATGTGCAGGGACACACCTCTTTGACAACTGGCATGGTAGCACCCAGCTGACAGATTCAGGGAATAACAATGGAACAGCACAACACAGAGCTATAAGAGAAGATGCTCCAGAATTGGTATTTCACAGAAAACAAACATATCTAACAGGTATTAAGCCTCTGGATTTAAACAAGAATGTTCCTATTAAGTGACCCCAAAAAATATCTTGAAAACAGAAAAGGTATATTTAAAAAAATGCATAACTTTTCATTATTCATTGATTCAGTTTTATTTACAAAAAAAAAAATAATAAAAAAACTGTTTGAAGCTGTTTGTCCAGTTAGGAAATAAACTTGAAAAATCTCTGGTCTTTCTGAAGTTTTGGTATGAAATTAAAAATAGAACTTTACATTAATCTTTTAGTTTTAAGTTATGAAATGAATTACATTGTCTCTGTGCTGCTCATAGTCACTATAATGCCTGCAGAGAAAATTAAGATAGATCTTTGCATCTCTTTCATAAATAATCTCCTTCATTTCAGTATGAATTTGCCCTATAAGTCAGAACGGAGAGCCTCTGCAATAAAAGGTTTCTACTCCACATGTGCATTTGGGGACAGAGCTTGGTTTAGTCCAGGTTATTTTGTATCATATAATGATAATTGTATTAACCATGCTGTTAAAGGCCTCGTTCACATGGCTTATTTTGCCGCGGATTGGCGCCGTACTGCGCGCCGGATTTGCGTTGCAGTACGGCGCCAATCCGTCGGAGTAATTACGGTAATCCACTGCTCTAATAGAGAACAGTGGATTCCGTCGCTCCTCCCCGCTCGGCGAATCTGCCGCGGGGGGAGAAAGTGACATGCACATTATTTACGGCGTGGACGCGCCGTAAACAATGCATTGTCTATGGGGACGGGGAGCGGCGCCCCCGCCGCGCTCCGGCCCCGCCCCCGTCCCTTATTCACGGCGGATTTGTGAGCGCAATCCGGCTCACAAATCCATCGGGAATAAGCCGTGTGAACACGGCCTTAGAGTCACAGGCAGCTTTAGATTTACACCTCAATTTTCTTGGTTAGGCTGTGTTTGATTATATACTAGTGATTAGCATATCAGTTTTGTATTCCCTGCTCTATTAACTGCCCTCACATGACTGAAGGAGATGTAATCTATAGTGCAGAGGGCTGCAGAGCTCAAAGTAAAAGAGCAAAAGTAGTTAATCTTCTTAGTTCTCAAGCTGCCATCCATCCTGGTGACCTCACTCCCTGCTCTCTGTCTAATCGGAAAGGGAGAGCAGGATGGTTACCAGAGAAACCTATGTGCACTAAGAGCAGATGAAATTTCGTATGTCCTGACCAAGGTAATGTCAAAAGACTAGTGTACAGTGCCAAAAAAAAGGGTAACAATGTTTTGGACCTTTCGAACTTGTTCAGTTGGGTGAAGGTCTGGGGACTGTTGGGGCCAATCCAGCAACTCTACTTCATTGTCTTTGAACCATTTTTTCGCCAGTCGTGACATATGCTTCGGGTTGTTGTCCTGCTGGAATACTTTGGGCGACATATATGAACGTAGGCGCTGACAGATAAGTTCTAAATAACTATATAGGGCTCCTATAGCCTACCCCTAAAGCCTGCCTACCTCTATAGGCCCCTCTATAACCAACCCTACGCCTGCCTACCTATATAGGGCCCCCTATAACCTACCTTAAGCCTGCCTACCTATATGGGGCTCCCTATAGCCTACCCCTAAGCCTGCTTACCTATATGGGGCCCCCTATAACTGATCCTAAACCTGTCTATCTATATGGGGCCCCCTATAACCTACCCTAATGACTCCCTACCTATATGAGCCCCCCTATAACCGACCCTAAGCCTGCCTACCTATATGGGGCTCCCAATAACTTACCCTACGCCTGCCTTCGTCTATTGGGCCCCTATAGCCTATCCCTAAGCCTGCTTACCTATATGGGGCCCCTACAGCCTACACCTAAACCTGCCTACCTCTTTCGGGCACCCTGTAACCTACCCTTTTAGCCTGCCTACCTATATGGGGCCCCCTATAGCCTACCTAAAGCCTTCCTACCTGTATGGGGCTCCCTTTAACGTACCGTAAGCCTGCCTATCTACATGGAGCCCCCTATAACCCATAGTTGCCAACTTTTGAAAATGAAAAAGCAGGAGACACTAGTGGGCGGCGCGCGTAGCGCGCCGCGGCACGAATTTGCATGGCCACGCCCATCTTGACGGTATGACACGCCCCTTCAAAAAGCCACACCTACTCCACCTAACTGCATAACGGCTTTGGAAGAAAGCCAGGTAGATGCCCTTATAGCCAGGTAGTAGCCCCCCATAACCAGGTAATGCCCCTTACAGGCAGGTAGATGCCCCCCTTGTAGCCAAATAGATGCCCTCTCTGTAGCCAGGTAGAGCCAAATTTGTAGCCAGGGAGATGCCCCCCTTTGTTAGCCAGGTAGATGCCCCCCTTTGTTAGCCAGGTACTGCCCCCCTTTGTTAGCCAGGTAGTGCCCCCATTGTTTGCCAGGTAGTGCCCCCATTGTTTGCCAGGTAGATGCCCCCATTGTTGGCCAGGTAGTGCCCCCATTGTTGGCCAGGTAGTGCCCCCTCTGTTGGCCAGGTAGTGCCCCCACAGTTGGCCAGATAGATGCCCCCATTGCTTTCCAGGTAGTGCCCCCTCTGTTGGAAGGTAGATGCCCCCATGTTTGCCAGGTCGTGCCCCCTCTGTAGCCAGGTAGTGCCCCCATCGTTAGCCAGGTAGTGCCCCCATCGTTAGCCATGTAGTGCCCCCATCGTTATCCAGGTAGTGCCCCCATGCCCCCATTGTTAGCCAGGTAGTGCCTCCATTGTTGCCAGGTAGACCCCCCATTGTAGCCAGGTAGTACCCCCCTTTAGTAGCCAGGTAGTGCCCCCCATTGGTAGCCAGGTAGTGCCCCCCATTGTAGCCAGGTAGTGCCCCCCATTGTTAGCCAGGTAGTGCCCTCTCTGTTGCCAGGTAGTGCCCCCCATTGTTAGCCAGGTATTGCCCCTCTGTTGCCAGGTAGTGCCCCCCATTGTTAGCCAGGTATTGCCCCCTCTGTTGCCAGGTATTGGCCCCATTGTAGCCAGGTAGACCCCCCATTGTAGCCTGGTAGACCCCCCATTGTAGCCCGGTATTGCCCCCATTGTAGCCAGGTAGACCCCCCATTGTAACCAGGTAGACCCCCCATTGTAGCCAGACAGTGCCCCCTAAAACTAATAAAAATAAAAATAAAATCCACTTACCTGACCAGGCTCCCGCAGAGCGGCCCGACATCTCCTCAGCAGTGTCACAGGGAAGTGAGTGCAGCCGCGCGTCACTTCCTCTGTGACGCTGACATGTGTGTACGGCGCATACGGCGCCGGACATACAGGGAGGAGGCAGGAGGGATCGCTCCCTCCTGCCTCCTCCCTGCTCAGTGAGGTTCCGGGCGGGTGAAGCGGCGCAGCGGCCGCTTCACCCGCCTGTGGGAACGGACCGGGGGCGCCAGAGTAGCGCACCAGCGCTACTCTGGCGCCGCGGTCATTTAAAGGACCCCCGCCGCCTGCTGGCGGCGGGAGGAATGCCAACTCCCCCGGGAGGGTGGGGGGGGACCCCAAATAGCGGGACCCCCCCGCCAAAAACGGGAGAGTTGTCATGTATGCTATAACCTACCTTAAGCCTGCCTGCCTATGTGGGGGCCCCTATAGTCTATATACCTACCTATGTGGGACCCACCTATAACCTAACTACCTACCTATGTGGGCCTCCCCTATAGCCTAAATACTTACCTACCTAACTAACTATATGGGCCCCGCCAATAGCCTATCTAACTACCTACCTATGTGGGCCCCACCTATAACTTATCTACCTATGTGGGCCCCACCTATAGCCTAGCTACCCAGGGCCCACCTACAGCTTACCTGTGGTAAGCTTAACCTGCCTACCTCTTTGGGGCACCCTGTAACCTACCCTTTTAGACTGCCTACCTATATGGGGCCCCCTATAGCCTACCTAAAGCCTTCCTACCTGTATGGGGCTCCCTTTAACGTACCTTGAGCCTGCCTATCTACATGGAGCCCCCTATAACCTACCTTAAGCCTGCCTGCCTATGTGGGGGCCCCTATAGTCTATATACCTACTTATGTGGGACCCACCTATAACCTAACTACCTACCTATGTGGGCCTCATCTATAGCCTAAATACTTACCTACCTAACTAACTATGTGGGCCCCACCAATAGCCTATCTAACTACCTACCTATGTGGGCCCCACCTATAACCTATCTACCTATGTGGGCCCCACCTATAGCCTAGCTACCCAGTGCCCACCTACTGCCTACCTAGCTACCTGTGGACTACCTACAGCCTACCTATCTACCTGGGGTCTGCCTACTTAACTGGGGTCTAACTATTGCCTACCTAGGGCCAATCTCCCTACCTGTAGCCTACCTAACTAACTGGGACCTATCTATTAACCTGTGACCTAACTACTGGCTACTTGCCTACCAGCCCACCTACCTAGGGCCTACCAACCTATCTAATGTGGGTCTACCTACCTGGTAATACGATTCTGATGGGTACAGGCCATAGCTGTAACACAATCCCCAGGGGGTGAATCTTCTGTTCCTACCCTCGAGGAGATTGTGCCTCTAAGCTATGGCTTGTATCCGCTCTGCCACCCATGGAAGGTTTATACAGAGGTGGGGGACGTTGAGGGAGGTACTGGAAAGTGAGGATTCTAAGATATTTGTGTCCAAACCTGCGGGGACAAATGGTGACCGGGAGAAGTCATCATGGCCCTCTAGACTGGATGCAGAACAAAAGGGAAAGTCAACAACTCGTCACAGAAACATCATCTGTGAGTCACAATCTTTAACAGCAGTAAAGTCACTTTTATGTCTGCAAATCCTGTGTATACTGCTATCTACCATTATATGGGCACTGTATAGTGGTAATATTGGTCTTTGTATACTGATCTTTATTCAGTAATAATATAGGGATATTATTCAATCACTATGTGGTGGTAATTTGTGGTTGTATTCTGGCGGTATTATCAGATCCTTATGTAGTAGCGTTATTGGTAATAATAGTCTTGGTATAGTGGGATTTGTTTGGTAGCAGTATGATGGTGATATCTATGGAGTGGTATTTGCTCTTTGTATTTTCTTGTAACTGCATGACTTATTAAGTGGTCCCGGTAAATGTTCGTGGTCGGGGGTGGGGGCAGAGGTGGGAGCGGGGGACTCCATCCAAAAGTTTTCTATGAGACCCAGGCTTCTCCAGTACCACCACTGCAAATATACCACACATATTACTGTCATACTGTTACTAAAAAAAAAAATCCCACAATACCAAGAACATCAATCCCTATTATACCACAACTTAAGGACCAAATAATACAGCAAGACCATGACCACATGTGAACACCATATAGTGACTGCTAGTTGTCCACAGGTGTTCTGCAGACATGTTCATAGTGCAGTTACAGCCAGTGACTCACAGGTGACATCTTCTCTAATCAGATTGGTTCTCTTCCCCGTGTTTTTGTCCTTTTGGCCTACACCACCATGATGACTTCTCCTTGCCATGACTCATCTCTGAAGAATTTACCAGACAAACATTTCTTACTGCTCCTTATCTGTTACCTACTTCTGTACAAACTCCTCATGGAGTGAGAGGTGGAGGTAGTGGGTTATGGGATGATAGGTCGGGGCTGTATTTTGCAGGAGGGGGGGGGGGGTTGTAAAGGCCACAGCTTACAGGCACAACTGTCTGGGGGAATAAAGAGGACCAACCCCCTGGAGGTTGGACTGCGGCTGTGGCCCGTACCCCCAGAAGATCAGCCACAGCCAAGGCCTTTAGGTGGTGTAGTAAATAGAGTTTAGTACTGTCATGATTTTTGTTGCGTTTATATTAGGTAGGTATGTAAGCCCCCCAGTAAGTAGTTCAGTATATAGGCCCTCTAGTAGGTAGTTATATAGGCCCTCTTAGTAGGCAGGTAGGTATATTGATCCCCTCCTTGGGCAGGTATATAGGTCCCCTCCTTAGGTAGTTTAATAGGTCTCCTCCTTAGGCAGATAGAAAGGTATATAGCTCCCATCCTTAGGTAGATAGGTAGTAGTATAGGTCCCCTGCTTATGTAGGCATATATAGATCCCCTTCTTAGGTAAGTAGACAGGTATATAGGTCCCCTTCTTAGGCAGGTACACAGGAATAAAGGTCCCCTCGTTAGGTAGGGAGGTATACAGGTCCCCTTGTTAGGTTGGTATGTATATAAGTCCCCTCCTTAGGTAGGTATTTCAGTCCCCTTGTTAGGTTTGTCTATAAGTCCCGGCAACTCCTAGGCCACAAAGCCTAAGTAGAGTGACTATAGAGTGACTAAGTAGAGTGGCTTTGTGGCCTAGAAGAGGTAGTGGTGAGATGAAGTCACTTCTTTGTGCCACTACCCAGTTTACTGTTGTGATACAAAACAGCAGTTTTTAACTGTCTGCTGGTCCCGAAGACACGCATATAGTTGAGCAGGCCCGTCGGTTTTCTGATCTGGACCTGGTTCATGGCAACAGCAGTTTTATCCTCAGCACAAGCCCCGGATAAAATGACCTAAAGTAGTTCCAAACCTCAAAGTAGAAAGTGATTTCCAGCTTCCAGCAGCTCTTTCTTACTGTTATATATAAGGACTTGCTTTATGTGTATTGATTATTTGCTTAATTTTCTTTAATCTTTATTTTGCATTATATCGGAGAACCAGTTTTCCATGGAGTTATGGTTTAAACTTACAATGGTCGTCTGAAAACTAATTAATATTGTATGTTGAAAGACTACTGTACGTTTAAAGCCTTTTTCTTAGATTGACAAATAGTGTATATGATTTGGGGTGTATATCTAATAGTCCACCTCTCAACTATAGGTTCTTAACAATTCACTTATTATTACATCTAACATCTACAGTTGAAACCAGAAGTTTACATACACTATATAAAAAGACACATATGCATGTTTTTCTCACTATCTGACATGAAATCAGAATAAATCTTACCCGTTTTAGGTTAATTAGGATTACCAAAATGATTAATATTTGCCAAATGCTAGAATAATAAGAGAATTATTTAAGTCATTTTTATTACTTTCTGAAAAAGCCAAAAGTTTACATACATATCATAAGTATTTGGTAGCATTGCCCTTAAACTGTAGAACTTGGTTCAAAAGTTTTGGATATCCTTCCACAAGCTTCTCACAATAGTTGGTAGGAATTTTGGCCCATTCCTCTGGACAGAACTAGTGTAACTGAGCCATGTTTGTAGGTCGCTGTAACAGGGCTTGGCGCCGCGACTCGCAGCGGCCGTCCCCCTGCGCTTACGGGGTCCGGCACGGGTGCCGCGGCTGCCCTTGCCCTTCTGCCACTGCCCAGGAAACCCCATACTCACCAGTCCCCACTCCTGTGTCTAGCTCCGACGGCCGCCGCGCGCGTACCCGCTGCTTAGGGCGCGTGCGTGACGGCTGGTCAGGATTTAAAGGGAAAGTGCGCCGGTAATTGGCCATCGCTGGCCGCTGACCCTATTTAGTGTGCACGCCTCCTACACTCACTGCCAGTTCGTTGGTGTGTGTTGGAGTGCTTAGTCTGTATTCTGAAGTTCCATCTTGCCTACCCGTGTACCAGTCCGCCTGCTTACGTTCATGACCTTGCCTGCTCTGACCTTCTGCCTGTCTCTGACCACGAACCTCTGCCGCCCGTCCTGACCTCCTGCCTGTCCCCGACTACATCTCCGGATTCTGATTCTGTACCCCGCATTACCCCGGCCGCCGCTGCAAGCAAGTCACGTCAGGGGTAGCGACCTGGTAGTCTCACGCCACAACAAGTCCATCCCGCTTTGCGGCGGGCTCTGGTGAACACCGGGGGCTACTTAGACTCTGCTCCCTGGCGTGGCTAAACTATCATCGCTTCCGGTGGTCCAGTGAATCCACCTCTGCATTACAGTCGCTTTGCTCGCACCTGCCTTTTCAGCTTTGCCCATAAATTTGCAATAGAATTGAGATCAGGGCTTTGTGATGGCCATTCCAAAACATTGACTTGGTAACCAGTTTGGCAGTATGTTTCAGGACATTGTCCATTTGGAAGACCCATTTCCGCCCAAAGTTTAACTTCCCTGTTGATGTCTTGAGATGTTGCTTCAGTATCGCCACATAATCTTCTTTCCTCATGATGCCATCTATTTTGTCAAGTGCACCAGTCCCTCCTGCAGCGAAACAACCCCACAGCATGAAAATGCCACCCCCACTTTTTCACATTTGGGGAGGGGTTTTCCAAAATTTCCCCTTTTTTTTCCCCCAAAAATGGATTATGGCCAAACATTTTAAATTTTTTAGTTTTGCAGACCATGGGATAGGGTCCCCAAAAATTTTGGTTTTTGGTTCTTGCGGGGAAATTTGAAAACATTAATCTGGCTTCTATATATTTTCTTTTGGAGTAAGGGGTTTTTTCCCGGGCAATTGGCCTTTCAGCCCATTTTTAAATATAGTATTTTTTTTCACTGGGGATAATGACATTTATCTTATCGCTTCCCCCCAGCATCTTCAAAAGGGTCGTTTGCTTTTGTTTTTGGGGTTAAATAGCACATGTGGGGACCAAAGCACATTCTTTCTGAAAACACAAACCCGCCCTCCTTTCTGAGGAAATGTTTGGCTGGCCCTTCCCTCTTGTTTGAAACTTGGCAAATTTTTTGGTAAAATTTAACCCAGGCACTTCGGGCCCATCGGGAAAAATGCACTCAAAGATGACCCCAACTTGGGCAAGTCCACAATTCTTTCCGGTATCTTGCTGTTTTTTTTAGATTTTCCCCATAAATTTTTACACACAAAAGCAGTGTGTTCTGGTGTGCTTTTAAAAAATACATCCAGCTGTGTCTCTTAACTCAAATGTTGCCAAAAAAACAGAAGCTTCCAAAGCCCATGACATCATCATATCCCCCTTCCCCCAAGATTTTTTAAAGGGTATAGAAGGTAGTGTATGTAAATTTTTGACTTTGCATGTAATACAATTTTTTAAAAATTATCTCTCTCAAATATTCTGGTTTTTTTGGAAAATATAAAAAATTTTGGGGGTAACCCAAATTTGACCTAAAAACACGGGTTTTTTTTCTGATTTCATGTCAAATGGTGGAAAAACATTTCATATTTTTTCTTTTTATAAAAGTTAAAAAATTTCGGTTTTCAACTGTACATTGATGTGTTTTCAATAGTCCTACTTCATGAAGCTTAATGGATCCATATTGTAACCTAAACTCAGCCTGAAAATAGGGGTAAAAAATTTTACTTTCAATTTGTTTTTTGCACTTTTAAATTTTAAAGGGCAAGGTCAAAACCCCGAATTTCAGTTATTGATTTTTGGGACAACTACACCCCCAAAACTAACTCCAAAACCCCAAAACCAGGTTTTTCCCCCAAATTTTGGGACTGAAAGTGCCCCAGATGTGTGGTGGTGTTAATATGCAACTTGGAAGCAGTTGGCTGCTGCAGGTGCTTTCTGAAGATCAGAAAATACATGCAGAATTCTTTTCTTAAAGAACTTTAATAGGATGCTGGATCCAAATGTCCCCCACAGAGATATTTGACCAACAATTATTACAATATTGTAGATGTAGCTAGTAAAAGCCCATTACATTTTTGCCTGACTTATAGGCAATGCAAAAATGAAAAACACAACCAAAAAAATTTGTCCACTCACAACTCAACCATTGGGGCTTAGCTTTTTTCCCAAATTTTAGCTAGAAGTCAAAATTTGATCGTTTTTTTGGCTATGGGCTAAGCTTTAAAAGTAAGAAAACCCTAATTACATCCATTTGGGTTTTTTTATAGCTATTAGAAATAGATTAAAAATTTTTTGGTGGCCCCTTCATCTTTTGGGGACATCATAAACTCATATTTCATCTAGATAGAAGAACATGCATATTTATTTCTGGTTTAATGACTTTTCCACCAGGCAGAGAGCAGTAAAGCATGCTGTAATGCATATAAAAAATCGCCCACAAACCCGTCCAGGCCCAAAAATGAAAAATTTAATATCAGTTTTCATCTTTTAAACCTGGTTTTTATTGCTACAGGATACACACTACCTTTAAACCACTGTAGGGGAGTACCAAGTGCAGAATAATGCATGAGACCTGAGAACCTGTCAGTCTGATGTATAACACTAATACATGTCCCTAGTATATATTCATTATGAGCAAAAAATACCATGCAGCATTTAAAATATTGCAGTGCAAGCTCTACCACCCAGGCCTTTCAAACAACAATAAATTTTTCTTAAAAATTTGTTGATATAAATTCATTTTGCACAATGATGGTCTTATACTTGATTGATGAGAACCTTAGATCAATATTCTATGTAATAAGGAACTTTAGTCCATTTACTGTTTTTTATCTATAAAAGTTTCTACGGAACAAAATGGCACAATTGAGGCTAAAAGAAATAAAACCAGACATAATAATGTTTGCCAGACTTATAGTATTTCTAATTCCATTTAGCTTTAGAACGTAAACCATGTAACTAGATACTGGATTTACAGTTTATTCTTCCTACTACAGTGTAATATTTGAAGTAATGTTCCAAAAAGCAAGGAGTTGGAGACATATAAAATTTACATCCCTTGAATGGACAAGTTTCCCCTGAAGAAACTAAGAGTGAATTGTGCATTGGGCATGCAGACTTTACCTTGGTTCATATTATACCTTATTCTTTCCCCTCTCCCTTCCTTTCATTACGCAATTTGAGGCATTTGGGAAATAGGGGGAATTTTCATTGGCACTTTTTCAATTTTTGGATTTCCAAAGGTCCCACAGTTTTTCGATATTAAAAAGTTCTTAGTATAAACTTGTTTATTAACTTATTCTAATCATGTAAGGGAGGGTTCTTTGATTTTACTTATTGTATTTTATATAGTCTCCAGGGTTGGTCCGTTCATGTGAAAACTATAGCGAACCAGAGGGCCATTGGCTCCCTAACCCACCATTTTACAGGCTGGTTTAGACCAATAACACTGGGGTTACATTCAACACTATCTTCCTTGGCGGGTTATTGTCCTAAGTCTGCTCCCAGTGTCTCTTAGGCCAAAGGCCTAAATCAGGCTATAGAGATGATGGCAATAACAGGAGGAGACCATAGGATGAAAATAGGATTATTTATAAAAGGGGTGTTTAACAAAAACCTTTTTTTAACCCCTACCATCCCCCCCCCAAAATTTTAGCCCAAAAACCTTTACCCCAAACATTTTCTAACTTCTTTGGACCTTTTTTGGTCCTGAAAAGAAGTGTCATGTAATTCTTGAACTTTTCAATGCGAAAACTTTTAAAAAACCCCCGTGGTTTTTGACATTTTTTCACATTTTGACAGGATTTGCTCTGGGTATTAATTGTATGGTATTTCAAAAGAAAACAGGTTTTAAAAAATTTGTTTAAAAAAACCCCACAAACCTGATCAAATCCTCATCAAAACCTCATCTGACAAGTGCAGCATTGAGGCGCTTTTCAGACAAGGTTTTAATGAAAATTCAGCATCCAAATCAGCCATGTGAACTTACCCTAAGAAGTTTTGTTTTCTTTTGGGAGTGCAAATGGGTTAGTATGAGTGAGTGGGGGCTAAAGGTAGGCAATATTACTGACGACACAAGCTGCATTTAAAGTAAATGAGAGCACTAAGGGGTCATTATTTCTGAGTAGGGGCACATAGGGTTCATTTTTACTAAGTGGGGACACTAAGCAAAAATTAATACAGAGCAGGAGCATAAATGGTCATTATTACTGAGCAGAGCATAAAGGGGGAATTATTACTGAGTGGGGGCACAGAGGTGGAAATATTGTTAATTGGAAGGCACAAAGGAGGCGATATTAGTTGGGAGGGGCAAAAGGAGCATTACTATGGGGAAATAAAGGGCCATTATTACTGAGCAGAAAGAAACGGGCTTTATTAATTTATAGGGGCACATAAAGGTCACTTTCTCTGGATTTGGGATATAGAGGACATTATTGCTAAATGCTATTCTTACTGAGCATGAGCATAAACAAGGCATCATTAGTGAGTGGAGGCTTATAGAAGGCACTGTTACTAAGTGGGGTCAGAGCCATTCTAACAAAATTAAAAGGCCCTGGGGAAAACACTGAAGTGGGCCCTCCCCAAAACAAACATCACACTTTCCCCCCCTCAACACACCCAAATTTTCACGGGCCCCTAGGCTGGACCCGGCAGCCTCAGCCTACAAGACATACTTGGGGCCCCCGGGCACCCGCCTCGTGCCCAAGGAAAAGAGGCCCGATGGGGGGGTTTAAAAGGCCATAGCAAATTTCCTTCCCCCAAAAACCAAGCTTATTTTGTTTTTTTTTAAAGAAATTTACACAAATTTCCCATTACATACGGGTTTAAAAACGCTTCAAAAATGTATAATAAATTCATAATGGATACATACTGCAGATTTAAAAAAGGCAGCTTTCACGTGCCAAGAACTTATCATGTACATTTGAAAATTCTGAGGAAAGGCATGGCTGTTTTTAAAACATATTAAACTTTCCATGGGTGTAGAAGGAAAGCCCCCAACTCTGAAGTAGCTCTTTTTTCAGTTCCAACTGATTTTTCAGAGAAGTTTTCAGCCCGCATATAGGGGCTTTTAAATGCACTTTAAATGGGGCCCCAAAACAAAAAAGCAATGTCCTCAACTAAATAGGAAATGGCACCCACTTTTGTATGACACTTTGCTCTAAAGTTCAGGAGCCATTGACATTACGTTTTTTTGTGACATGTGTTGGGGATACTCTAGACAATTTACCTTGACAAATGCTGTAGCAGGGCCATGATGGGGCCACAAGGATCTATAGAGATTAAAACTTTATACAGAAAAATAAGCAATATAGCTTTTGCTAAAAATCAATTGCCATTGCTTAAATAAGTTCCAGGCAATCCCTTTTAAAACAAGCCGGGGGAAGCATCCAATCCCCATCATTTTCCCCCTATTTTTTACGCCCTGCCACGCAGATCAAAAGGGGGGTTTCCCTGGGGTTCCCCCGGCCCAATGGATCTGGGGAAAGTCTTCAAGTCAGTACGGACCCAGGTACTTTGGGTGTCTAAATAAGCCTGCAGTCAGGTCCCATTGTTTTGTAGCCCTGACAGCAGCTTGTGTCATAGTGACGCAGAATATAATGTATAAGCATACAGGGGTAGTTTTAAAAATTTCTAATTAAAAAAAAAGGGGAAAAAAATTATCCCTTATGGTTTGAAAAAAAAATTAAAAGAAGTGCAAAAAATATTGTAAAATAAAAATATTTAATAAAGAAAAAATATCGTGCATACATTACACATAAAAAGAAACCCTAGATACATTAGGTATTCATATGACAGTAATAATCTGTAGAATTCATTTAACTGGCTATTTAGTGGGAAATGTTAATGGTGTAAAAAAAAAAATTGCAGAAAACACTTTTTTTTTTATGTTCACGCTGCAAAACTTTTATTTAACAGTTATTTACATGTTTACTCAAACTATGCCCCCCCAAAAATACAACTTCTCAAACATAAAACAAGTGGTCATACAACTGTATCACTGAAAAAATAAAAAAGTTGAAATGCAGGGAGGCAAAAACAAAAAAATTATCTGGTTTTTTAAGGCCGTTAAGACAAGGCTTAACCCTTTTCCAACATATACTATGAGTACATGCAGGTTTCGGTAAAGGGCCCTGCAGCAGGATCACGCCGCAATCCTGTTACATAGCCAGCTGGTGTCAGTTGCTATTTGGAGCGAACACCCGCCGGTTACAGCGCAGGATGGAGCCACCCCCACCTGCCTGTTTAAACCCCTTTTAAAACCCCGCACCGAACACGGGTCTAAATAATAGAAAAAGGGTGCCGCGCACTATTCCTCCTCCTAAAAAGAACCATTGGCAGATTGTTTTGCCCATTGGTTAACATGGCACTAAACCTTGTAAGGCTTCCTCGCCCCATTTTTCTTTTGACTACTTCCTGCCCCAGGCGGGAAAGAAGTAAAAGCGCCATCGTGTACATCCAAATGCATTTTTTTTAAAATGCTTAGGTCATAGAAACTTTTGCACCCCTAAGGGGATTCAAAGAAAATAAAAAAAAAATGTTTTGGGTAAAAAAAAAAAAGTTAAATCACCGCCTTTTTGCCTTTTACAAAAAAAAAATTTTAAAAAAAAAATTTAACACTATTTAAATTTTCCCATCCCCCAAAAAGTCCGTCATTAAAATATAAAAATTTATCATTTTCACTCAACCCCGTAGAAAAAAAAAAAAAAAATTCCAAAAACGCCAAAATTGCAGTTTTTTTTGCATTTCACTCCATTAAAGTTTGGGAAAAAAAAAATTGATAAAAAAGTTCCCATGTATTCCAAAGGGGACCAATAAAATTACCCCTTACCCAAAAAAATCCCCCCTCACTAAATTTCATAGTGTTATCCCAAAAAGTTATTGGTCGCTAAAATGGCGTGTGAAAAAAAATACGAAAAGTAAAAAAAATATTGGAATTTTTTACGTACCAAGACAAAAAAATTATTATATTATTTATTTTAAAAAGCCATTGATTCCAGGGCTGTACATTTTTTGAGGGGTTACTACATTAAAAAGAAAACGAGTAAGGATAAGGGAAAATAAAAATTGGCCGAAAGGGGGGAGGGGGAAAAAGGGGGAAAACAATTTGAAAAAAAAAAATTTTGGAGTGGCGGGAAGGGGTTAACGGATTAAAAGAGATAGGTGAAGGCTTACTGATTAGACAAAGCGATCGAATGCTCTTCAAGGCCTCTTGGGGAAAAAAGGAACAATTAGGCAGATTTATCAATATTGTTTAACTCTTAGACAATGTAAAATTAGATTAGACATCCCTACAATGCCCCAACTATTAATGTTCAATTAGAAGGTCTAGTCGCTTTATTGGGTTTTAAAAAAAGGGGGTTACTTTATGCAACTAACTGCACTGACACACAGGATTGCTTCTAACAACCCCCCTTTAATGAACCATGCCCCAAAAAAAAAACACTGCTTTAGGTGAGCAAAAAAGCAAATTTCTGAAACTGTAAAAAAAACACATAATAAATGTAGTATAAAGTAGTTATGACATTATTTTTGGCACAAATTGTGTCAGGGAAATTTGGTCGCTGCCTTTAAAATATGCCCCCCAAAACTTTCAAAATTAATAATGTGCTGCATGCAAAATTTCCTGGGTGTCATTGTATGTAGAGGCCTTATATCAAGAGCCAGAAAATCACCTTAAAGGGATGCTCTCACCATGCTGTTTCACAGAGCCTGTTCTTCACAGCCAGCTTCAGGCTCACACTTCGTGTTCAGGCTGTAGGCGATTCTACAGCAGTGATTGGCATATCAACTCTGCCATTTGTAGCTGAGTCTGTTAGAAGGATATTAGCTATAGAAGGGTTTAAGCAGCAGTACAGAAGACTACAGAGCTCTAATGGATTAAAGTTTTTCAGTAGGAACATGAACAAGCTCCTGTGGTGCTGATAGAACACAGCGGAGAGTGATGTCACCATCCTGGCGTGGGCTGCTAAATCAGAGAGGTGGTCGGTAACCTAGGGAAGCTGTTACACAAGCAAAGCAAAAAATGTCTAGCTGTGAAATTATGCAAAATCAGAACAGCAATGTATTTGATAATGCTTTTTTTCTTTTTCACAAACTTTATTGAAAATATACAAAAAGCATACACCAAACTTATGCATAAAGACTTCAGAAATCATATTAAAATAACAATTCTCTTTTCTAATCCCAGAGCTATATAGCGATTAAAAGGGGGTAGAAAAAGTTGTCTTTTGAAATATATGAGAGCAAGTTAAGTATATTTTAAATTGACACCGTCTTAATAATTCCTACACCTCTCAAGCTGCTACGCTCACATACATTGCAAGTGAAGCAACACGAGAGAGCAGCAGATCTACTGTTATCAATTGTACACTGACATATCAATGACAAAAAGAAAAGAGGATTAACAAGAAATGTAAATCAATATGATATCTAAGAATTTTTTAGAGTGGCACGGAAAGAGACCCCAAACAAAAAATCAGTTTGGGGAAGATTGCTTTTCCCTTTTGGCAAAGAAAAAAAAGGAAAATGGGGGAGGGGTGGGCAGCAGAGAAACACGATACAAGGGGTTAAATAAAGGATTGGTAATCTGGTGATGCTGTAAAGGTCACCCTCTCACTCCATAGCCTATAGAATCTATCGAGAGTCTGCACACTATTTGCTCTCAATTCCTCCATTTTTTGAATGTCAAAAATTTCTCTAAACCACTAAGTGATGGAAGGCACTTGTGTCGTTCTCCATTTCCTAGGGATCAACAATCTAGCTGCTACTAGTAAGAAGAGTACTATCCCACCCTTCCGAGTATACGTTGTAGAGAAGAAGAACCGTAGGATCATTTTGAAGCAATGTGCCTGTAATTTTTCCAATTGCCTCAATAATTATTTCTTTCTCACATGTCCAGCAATTAGCAGGGACCGTCGGGTAAAGCAAATGTAATAATGTTGGAACTCTGTACCACCTCGGAGTTTATTCTTCGGTAAAAATGATGTGTTATCTGTATTCTACAGGTTGATACGCATAAGGCAATAACAAACATGTATGGTTTCCGTTATGGTTTGGCACTTTAAAAAAATTCCAAACATTTTCTTTTTTTTAAATTTGCCATCTTTGCCGCTGCGTCTAAGGGGTTAAACAGCGCAGGCGGGTGACATTGCACCCCCCCCCCACGCTGAAACCGCCAGGTGTTAGCTGATAATAGCCACTAACACCCGGCAGCTGTGAAACGGGATTGTGCCGTGATCCCGTTTCAAAGCCGCTTACCGGCACTATGACGTACTAATACGTCATAGGTCGGTAAGGGGTTAAAGACAACATTTAGTTCCTTCTCCCAGCTATCTCGAAACGTGAGCCTGCACGGGGACAGGATATCCAGGAGCATATCGTATAAAGTGGAGATGAGGTGTCTTGGGGCATGCTGCTGAATACATAAGGCCTCAAACCTGGAGGGGTCTCTGGTCAATTATAGTTTGAGCCTGTTGGTGTTGAAGTAGCGTTTGAGCTGCATATATTGTAACCATATATTTGGGGGTCTGATTCTGTGTCGCTACCCCTTCATTATATGGCTTGAAGAAAGTGTTGACTATGAAATTTCCAATTGTCTGGGCCCGCAGTGTAAGACTATCTGGATATAATAGACAGGGAGCAGAAATTTAAAGCTCGGGATTGCCCTTAATTGGCGTAAGCGGGCCATTGGGGGCATAAAGCTTATATTGTATCCTATATTTTTTAAAGACTGACATGGTGATTTAGGAAACAAAAGGCAAGTGACACAATTTAAAATCCTTAAGGCGAGGCAATATCCAGGGCAGGGATGATAATAGGCCACCATACAATATATCCTCTATTTGCACCCAACATTTAAAAGTTTTAGCATGGAACCAATCCAGAACTCTAGCAGCGATCGTTGCTACATAATAAGACTTCAGGTCTGGGAGGGCCAACCAACCCTCATCCTTATGCCTAATCGGATATCTATAGCAATCCTCGGTCTTGTATTGGCCCAAACAAACTTATTAAGGTCTCGGAAAAAGTTGTTACAGAGAATCACTGGGAGTGTTTGAAACAAATATAAAAGTCTGGGAAGGATATTCATTTTGAGAATATTGATACATTCAATCCAGGAGAAATCTTTCCGATCCCATTTGACCAGGTCAGTTTTAACAGTATGAATAAATGTAGAGAAATTTAGATCAAAAACCTTGTCTTGTCTCCCTGGGATCTGCACCCCTAGATATGTGAAGTGATCAGTTGCCCATTTAAATGAGAACCTATCCTGCAATGTTTTTACTAAAGCCGGGTCTATAGTGATATTTAAAGCTACACTTTTATTCCAATTCACTTTAAAGTTGCTCAACTGGCCAAATTTATTTAGCAAGTCCATCAGAGCAGACAAGGATGTCTCTGGTTGCGAAACGTAAAGCAGAAGATCATCAGCGAAAGCTGTGCATTTATATTGCTTATCTCCAACTTGAAAACCTTCGATCTCCTGATCTGCTCTGATAGACTGCATCAAGTATTCCATTACTATTACATATAGAATGGGGGACAATGGACATCCCTGTCGCGTCCCATTACGAATGATAAAAGGTTTGGACAATGCGCCATTGACTCTAGTCTGCCCAGACGGATCCCGATACAGTGCAAGAATTCTCTGCAGCAGAACTGGACCAATCATAGTGTTTGACAGTGCAGACTTCAAAAAGCCCCAGTCTACTCTGTCAAACAACTTCTCAGTGTCAAGGGACAGTAACATAAAAGGAGTTTGGGACATCTGTGCCTTCTAAATAAGAGAAAAGGTCTTCAATATGTTATCGCGTGCCTCCCTCCTTGGTACAAAGCCCACCTGGTCTATATGTAAGAGATCTTACAAATTGGTGTTAAGTCTTAAAGCAATGAGCTTTGCGTACAACTTGGTGTCTATGTTCAACAGCGAAATAGGCCTGTAGCTGAAGCAAAGCATTGGATCCTTCCCAAGTTTGGGTATCACCGTGATATGTGCCTGTAAGAAGGAGGGAGGGAATGGCTGGACATCAGATACAGTGTTAAACAAGGTCAGGAGAGAGTCTGAGAGGTCATCTTTAAACACTTTGTAAAATTTAGCTGTAAAGCCATCGAGGTCCTGGGCTCTACCCCGCCGACATAGAAGAAATGACCCGTTCCAACTCCTGGACAGAAAAGCGGGCTTCCAGTTCTGCCAATCTTTGCAGATCAAGCTTGGGTAGAGCCACCTTCTCCAGAAAGACATTCAAGCTTTTCGAGTCAGAGGTATTTGACAAAGTGGAGTCGGGGGAAGGAAGGTTGTATAATTCCTGATAATAAGCATGAAAATCTTCAAGAATCTACGGGTAAGAAATGTAGTTTTGCCTAGTTTGGTTTTGATTGAATGTACAAACAGGGAGGCTCTTTTGTCCCTAAGGGCCGTAGCCAACATTTTGCTTGATTTATTATTTCAAGCGTAATAGTTTCCAGCACATATTTGCTTAAATCGGGCTGCTTTAAGATAGTGTGGATTAATGTGAAGTTTCCAAATCCGCTAATCTGGCCTGCAGCAATTTGAGTTTGAATGCTGCCTATATTTTTAGTCTAGTCCCATGCTTGATCAGGACCCCCCTGGCCACATACTTTAGGGATTCCCACTTTATTTAGGGAGAAGAAGGATCCAAGGCATGAGTGCTAATAAACAGTTTTATAGTCTGGGTTAGATCAGCTACACAAACTGAATCGTTAAGTAGTGATTTGTTGAGCCTCCAGTTGAATTGATTGGGTGAAGTATGCGGAATATCTAATTCACATTGTATCTCGGCGTGATCAGAGAGTAGGATATTACCGATAGCTGAACTTTTAACATCAGGTAATAGAACATGTTGAAAAAGTATATAGTCTATTCGACTATATCCTCCATGTGGATGTAAATAGAAAGTGTAGTCCCTCATGTTCGGATGAGCAAGTCGCCAAACGTCACGTAGCTGCATATCATGCAGGAGCTTTCGTATTTTGTTTAATTTTTTAAGCGAGACCAAGGAGTGCCTCATAGATGTGTCTAAACTCAGCTGCAAAGCCAGATTGAAATCCCCGCATAGAACAATTTTGCCCTGAGCAAACTCATCCAGCTCATCTAACACCGTAGAGAGAAAAGTGAGCCGGCCCTGATTAGGTGCATAAAGATTTGCTACGGAAAAGATGGACCCCCAATGTCGCAATTAACAAATCTGTATCGGGCATTATTATCCCGTTAAAAATCTGATATCTGGATCGGAAGATCTTTATGAAAAAGATGGCTACGCCTTAAGTTTTATTGATCGAGTTGCTACTGCAACACCAAAGGGGAAAATATTTGTTCTGGAAGGATTCCAGATGGCCCACTATTAAGTGGGTATCCTGGACGGATAGTATGCGAGTTTTCTGCTTATGCATATTATACAAGATTTGGGACCGCCTCTCTGAGCGTGTAACTCCCTTAACGTTAATGGAAGAAATTTGAAAAGTCGTCATGTTAAAAAGCCTACAAAGAAGCTATCAATAGAAGTGGGGTTGAAGTCTATGTGACATGGCCACTGAAGCCAAACAACAGGTGTCGCACAGGCAGCGTCATTCAGACTCGAGTAACTGTTCCCAAAGGGCCAGCCAAAATAGTGATGATAACAATAACAAAGGCAAGGAGAGCATATGGCAAGAGAACCGCTATATAGAGAAACCAAATGTTCTCACTGCGTATTATGTAGCAGACTTCGTTTCGCAGCGCCATCCACTCTCTCTATGCGCGAGACCAGTCTCTGCGATCTCGGAGGATGCTGCTCTCTCGGGGTCCCAGTCATTCCAAGTTGTCAAGGAGAAGCAGAAGCTCGGGCCGTGGACAGTTGCGGCAGAACGTTGGAAGCAGCAGAGACACCACGGGTAATTTCAGAGCTGTTAGGAAGACCGGAAGCTCTGCCAGCGTTCTAAAAGTCACAGTGCCCTCCTCTGTCCTGACATGGAGGGCAAAGGGATACCCTCATCTACATGAGATTTGCCTTGTCTGTAGAACAGATAAGAGGCCTCAATGCTGATCTTAATCGTAACATGCACCTTGACAAATCCGGGAACACAGCAAACTTGGCGCCTTCATAAAGGCTAGTGGGAGCATGTCTCGCTTTTTTCATTATTTCCTCCTTGGTAGCGTAGTAGTGAAGCCTACAAATTACATCACGCGGTTTAGTACCATCTTGGCTCATGGATCGAAGGGCTCTATGCGCTCTATCTATTTCAATATGAGTGTCAGTGGCTTTACCCAAGAGCATGTTGAAGAGCTTACACAATGATGGAACCAAGTACTGCGCATTAACAGATTCCGGGAGGCCCCGAATTCTAATATTGTTCCTCTGGTTTTTATTTTCCAGGTCATCAAATTGATCAACTAGATGTTAGTGGAGGGTTTGTTGAGACTTAATTGCAGCCTGGAGGTCTGAGATAGATTTTTGGACAGATGAATGCGAGGATTCAGGAGATTGTACTCTATCTTGAATAGTGGAAATGTCGGCTGTAACTGCGCTTATTTCTTGTTGCCACGCACTATTGAGGTCAGTTGCCATAGCCGACATGTCATTTTTAGTTGATAAAAGTGTCAGGAGCGCCTGGAGCTCTGGATGGCCTCAAAGAATTGTTAGGGCCCGATCCTTTGTGATATCAGCAGTAGCTTCAGCAAAGTCTCCCCGACTAAACTGGTGTTGATCAACTTTAGGGTATGTGGCCTGTGGAGTCGGTGGCCACTTGGGTATACTGAAGTCAGACCTGTTGGACGTATCCTGTGGGCTGTCTGGGGGCGATATGTGCATAGCCCATATCCCATAGCCCAGGAAGTTAGACAATCACTCTCAGTAAATGAGTCCTCCAGCGGGTCAGGTACAGTCTACTGAGAGGAATTTTGGTGACCAATGGGGGCCATTTGAGAATGTGAAGGGTCATATACCTCTCTTTAGTGGATGTCTGGGGGTGCAGAGTGGTTGCCGTATAAGGCAGTTTCAGGGTAGTAGCTCCAGTCCCTCCTGCCCCCTCCGAGTCAAGCCCAGCTCCTGGTGTAATGATATTAAATATGACTTCTCCTTTCTTCTGCTCCAGGGGGCCCATGTTGTCCACAGATCCTCTTGTTTGAACCAGGGGTGAGGAAAGACTCTGTAATGACACCTTGAACACTTCCATGCCCACCCCCCCTCCAACCTCATAGAAGCAGGCTCCGCCGTTCCACCTCTTTCAGCTGAGCACTGTGACTTGCCACTGGAGTAGATCGCATGATTCTCATCCCTCACTAGCGCTGGTGACTGCCAGCATCTCTGGGATGCAGCTGGATCCTCCGTTACTGAGCGCGAGCAGGTGGCGCATGGGAAGTGCCCAGCCAAGCGGGAAAGATGGCGCCCGCCCTGGCGAGGTGTCCGTGGACGGTGGAGCAGACTGCAGAGTCAGGAGCGGCTAAAAAAAAGTTGCGGATTGGCACTCCCGGCACGTGAGTGTCAGGAGCACCTTTGGACCTCTTCTGGGACCCATTTAAACGCTGGTGCCACTCTTTAAGTATAAGACCCTAATGGAGCTTCTAACAGACGCGTCGTCCTGCCAGCATGCTAGGCTACGCCCCGATAATACTTTTTATTCACCTTTGCCTACATGTTTAAAGCTAACTAGCTTTAAACATGGGAATACTTATTTAAAGGACTGGCATCATAATCGGTGAAGAGCACTTCTCGGTTTGTTTCAGTGACTTGAGGTCTCCATGCACACTCTTATCTTTTTTATCACTCTAATTCTACTTTGCATGTGAAATATTACTTCTAAATAAACTTTCAAATGCTTTCATACATTGTGAGATCAGGTCATTTTGTTACATTATCATTGTCATAGTCTAGCATGTAGGAATTTTCCAAAGCAAAGATCCCCTTTAAATTGGGTAGAAAACAGTGGGGTAGATTTATCAAAACTGTCTAAAACTTCAACAGTGGAAACTTAAACTAGTCAATCTTTAAATGAGCTAAATTTCTCCTCTTGCTGATAAATCTGGCACATGTTCAGACAGTCTAGTCTAAGTTTACACCTTCTATTAGTTGGTTTACTTTATGCCACTAATTGCATATTTTTTGGTGCACTGTGACGCAAGCTCAGCCACGCCGCTTTCTTCAAAGCAGCATCCTTTTACTGAATCCTCGTCCTTTTGCTGGATGATATGCAGAAGTGTCTAAAAACACATAATAAATGTGGTGTAAAGCTAGTACGCTAGTATTTTGGTGCAAATTGCGACAAATTTCTTGTGCAATTCCCATAAATGTGCCTAAAGGGAATATGTCGCCAATTTTTTTTTTTTACTTATTAAATCAAGACCCTGATCCATATGCTTTTCCTCTCAGTCATTTTTATTTCCTGATTGTAGATTTCTCTATTCGGCCGTCTATATATGATTGTGTGGAAGACATTCTTGCTTGCACTGCTTTAACAGCAGTCAGAGAGATACTTTACAGCAGCTTCATGACCATAGGATTCTTAAGACAGTTTCTGTCCCATAGACGTCTATAGGATAGTTTTCACTGTGAAGGGAGGGGAGAGGGGGAGCTGTGACATCTCCTCTTGTGACTGGTGGAATCTGTGTTATCTCTACACAATGGTGTCTCCTTTCAGCTTGACCCTGCTTTTACTGATAATGAGCACACTGCTGAAAAGAACTCTAAACAGAGCAGGAATTGTCAGACGATTATTAGGCTTAGTGGCCAAAGTGAAAACTACAGGACAAAATGTGTTTAACATAAATATGTGAGTTAAACAATGAGTCATTTTTTGATGACACATTCCCTTTAATGTTTTAGCAAAAACCATGATATGTCAGCAGGTATTACATTATATAGTTCCCTTATCCATTAAAGCAATGGATAATAACTGATAAAGCTCCCATGAGCAAAACTAGGAAGAAAAGGTGAAGTCAGGTAAATGTTGAAAAATAGGAAACAGGAAAATGTTGGAGAAGATAGAATGTCATCCTTTACAATATTGCACAAAGCCAGCAGTTACAGTTCTAGTGATAACTACAATTGATGGTCTGATAACTTTTTCTAGGATAATTATCATCTACCTTAAATTATACCTTTATAGAATATCTTAAGAATGAATGCTGCACCTGAAATGTAAGCTTGTAGAAAAAAGAATATCCCGTGATGCATCACATCTTGTAATTGTATATTTTGTAGGATCTATGACGCCCTGTTAATCTAATAATACAACAAATTCTGCACAAATTTGCAGTAAGTGTTTTTATATACAGACAAATCCTGTCCTCAAATGACTTCATCGCGCTGCTGCCTCTCCTCGGCCGCACAGCCACACCACCAGTGTCGGGCAGAAGAGGAAGGCACTCGGCTGGGGAAGGAGGTAAGGTATGTATTAGTGTTATTATTTTAAATGCCGTTTACCTGCCTGAGGGGACATTTATATACCTGCCTGAAGGGACCTATATATACCTGCCTACATGAAGGGACATATCTATATACCTGCCTGAGGGGACCTATATATACCTTCCTAACTGAGGGTTCATATCTATATACATACCTAACTGAGGGGACATTTATATACCTGCCTAACTGAGGGGACATATAAATACCTGCCTGAGGGGACCTATATATATCTGCCTGAGGGGACATATCTATATACATGCCTGAGGGGACATATATATTCCTGCCTAACTGAGGGGACATAGCTAGATACCTACCTAAGGGGACATATATTTACCTGCCTAAGGGTACATATCTATATACCTACCTGAGGGGACCTATATATACCTGACTAACTGAGGTGACCTATATACCAGCCTGGGGGGACATATCCATATACCTCCCTAACTAAGGGAACCTATATATACCTGCCTAACTGAGAGAACACACACACACACACATATATATATATATATATATATATATATATTATATATATATATATAAATATATACACACCTGCCTGAGGGGACATATATATACCTGCCTAACTGAGGGGGCATATATAGCTGCCTACCTGAGGGGACATATCTATATACCTGCCTGAGGGGACCTATATATACCTGACTAACTGAGGGGACCTATATACCTGCCTGAGGGGACTACCATATACCTCCCAAATAAGGGGACCTATTATACTGCCTATGAGGGGACATATCATAACTGCCATTGAGGGCTATATAGTGCTACGGGGGACATATCTGTATACCTGCCTAAGGGGACATATATATACCTCCCCATATATATACTTATATATACCTGCCTACCTGTGGGACATATGTATATACCTGCCTAACTGAGGGAACACACACACATATATATATATATATATATATACATATATATATATATATATATATATAACCAGTGACTTTTATAATGGGAGAATAATGTTCTCATCATGTGCATTTATGCCCCTTTTGTTTTGTTCAACTATATATTTATTGAAGTGTTTTGTATATAAAAATACAAATAAAGAGTACCAATGTAAACAACATTAAAGAACAATCTATGCCCCTTAAATACACCCCATGATCCTATTTTCCTTGGCAGCTGCTGCCTGACACTGGCTGCTACAATTAAGTTTACTGTCCACCAGGATTCCCAAGTCCTTCTCCATGTCACTTATTTCCAGCGTTTTTCAATTTAACAAGTAGTCATGTAATGGATTTCTCCTTCCTATGTGCATAAACTTGCATTTATCTGTGTTAAACCTCATCTGCCACTTCTCTGCCAAGGCCTCCAACTTATCCAGATCCCTTTATAATAACACATTATCCTCTATTGTGTCGATTACTTTAAACAATTTAGTACCATCGGTAAAGATCGATATTCTACTGTGAAATCCATGTGTAAGATCATTAATGAAAATATAAAAGAAGATAGGGCCCAATACTGAACCCCGTGCTACTCCACTAGTAACAAGGATCCAGTCTGTGTATGTACCATTAATCACCACCCTTTGTCTGTTTTTTTTATCACTAAGCTAGTTACTTTCCCACTTGCAAGCATTTTCCCCCAGTCCAAGTATTCTCATTTTACTTAGCAACCTTTTATGTGGCACAGTATCAAATGCTTTAGAAAAATCTAGATATATGACATCCAGTGCCTCAACCCGATCCAGTCTAGAACTAACCTCCTCATAGAAGCTGATGAGATTAGTTTAGCAGGACCGATCCTTCATAAATCTATGCTGGAACGGAGTTATACATTTATTTTCAGTAAGATACTCAAGGGTAGCATCTTCTGGTAGTGATTTAATTTTTTTACAGTGGTCACCATGCAGTATACATGACATGTTAGTTTTACTCTGCGGGTTGATATGATTCCTGTGATACCCAATTTATATAAATTTTTTATGTTCCAAAAAAATGTGTTTTTATTGTATAAAACAATGTTTATGCATCACTATATTATGATAGCTATTACTTTTTATTTTCCATATACAGAGCTTCGAAATGACTTTTTGAGAACTGACATTTTCAGTGGTACCATTTTGAGGGCTAATATGACTTCATATTTTTATTCCATTTTATGTGCAACAGGTTAAACAACAGTGGAAATTTGCTTACCGAATTTTCTTTTTCCTGGAGTCCGTAGGCAGCACACCATTGGGATTACTTCCCCCTAGGTACAACTAGGAGAGACAGGTTAACAAGCAGTAATTGAACTAATTAATCACTTAAGTGTTGCCCTATAAAGCCTGGCTGGAAGCACCGCACACCAGTATTGTAAGTAGCAATGAAGGAAATTAATCTGGGTGGGAAAGCTGTGCTGCCTACGGACTCCAGGAAAAAGACATTGCGGTAAGCACATTTCCACTTTCCTGATCATCCTACGGCAGCACACCATTGGATTTAAAAAGCAATATTAAGAGGGTGGGACCTCCGAAGCTTTCCTGAGTATTGATTCACCAAAAGTCGAACATTCTGCAGAGAGGACATCCAATCTGTAATGTTTTACAAATGTTGATGGTGTAGACCATGTTGCGGCCTTACAAATTTGATCTAAAGGCACTTGGCCAAATTCCGCCCAGGATGTCGCAGTGGATCTGGTGGAATGAGCTCTGAGATGAAGAGGTGAATCTTGACCTAGAATACTGTAACATTCTTTTATGACCTCTTTAATCCAGCGGGCCAAAGTAGCCTTGCTGGCTTTGTGACCTTTCCTATTGCCATGAAATTGTAGAAACAATGCTTCATCCAACCTGAATGATTGGTAGCTTGTAGATAATTGAGCACCGCTCGTCTCACATCCAGTGTGTGTAACATCTGTTGTTTTTCATCCACGGATGTGGAAAGAACACCGGGAGAACAATCTCTTGGTTAATGTTAGATGTTGAAGTCACTTTTGGAAGAAACCCTGGCATAGTGCGCAGAATAAGACAATTCTGTTGGTCTCTCAGATATGGTTCTCTACAGGAGAGAGCTTGAAGTTCCCCTAACCTTTTTGCTGAAGTCCCATGATGGTATGGGATTATGCACCATCGGTTTAAGATTTCTGACTGCTTTGAAGAATCTTCTGACCAGTGATTGGTTTGAAAACTTTGATTCCAGCTGAGCATTAATTGCTGTGAATTAGACCTTCAATGTATTGTATTTGAGGCCTTTATTAAAGCCTTCCTGAAGAAACTGTAGTACAGAATATAGCAAGTCAGAAGAGACTTCTTTAGAGGAGCACCAGCCTTTGTAGATTCTCCAAATCCTGTTATAAACGGATATAGTTGCAGGTGTTCTAGCAGCCAAAAGGGTTTTAACTACTTTGTCTGAGAGACCAGACTGTTGTAAATTTTCCCGCTCAGCCTCCAAGCCGTCAGATGGAGTTTGTGCACTTGAGGATAGAACATGCCGTTCTGAGATAGGAGGTCCTGCTGAGCTGGTAGTTTCCAGAATCTGCCTCTCGATAGTGACAATACGAGAGAGAACCAGGCCCGGCGGGGCCAGAAGGGAATAATCGCTATGACCTCTGCTTTCTCGTCCAGAATCTTCCGGAGGACTCTTGGGATCAGAGGAAGAGGAGGAAATACATAAATTAATTTGTTTCTCCAACTGATTGACAACCCATCTATTGCTACAGGGGACCCCTGGAGTGAGAGGGAGCAAAAGTGTTTTGTTTTTGCATTGTCTGGAGTTGCCATGGCATCCAGGTCGGGGTATCCCATCTTGCAAGTAATTTGTCTGAAGATTTTGGGGTTTAGACTCCATTCTCCGGGGTGCAGGAAATTTCGGCTGAGCCAATCTGCTATCACATTGAGAGAGCTTCGAATGTGCACTGCTGAGATGTTGTAGAGATTTGACTCCGCCCATATCAACAAGCTCCTGCATTCCCTGGAAAGAGAGGGGCTTCTGGTGCCCCCTTGTTTGTTTAGGTAGTAAACCGATACCAAATTGTCTGTTTGTACGAGGACATTCTGGTTGAATAGGATGGGCTGAAAATGGTACAAAGCTAACTTGATGGCTCTCAGTTCCTTTAGGTTGGAAGATAGCCTCTGTTCCTGAGGAGACCACATTTGCTGAACCCAGTGGCCTTTTACATGGGCACCCCAGCCCAAAGAGGAGGCATCCGTGGTGAGGACTACCTGCTGGTGATGAGTCAAGGTTCTCCCTTGCCTCAGTCTGTTCGGGTCTAACCACCATCTCAGGTCTCTTCTGGTGTACGCACTCAAAGACATCCGGGTGTCTAGGGAATGCCTGTTTCTGTTCCAGGAGGACAAGATGTTGGCCTGAAGGGAACGAATATGAGCTTTGGCCCAGGGTACTGCATCGATGGTGGATGTCAGCTGACCCAACACTTTCATCGCTGAGCGAACAGTGATTTTGGGGACTGAGATCAGATGATTGACCCCTGAGATGACCTTCTCCCTCCTCTCTGGTGACAGTTTGAGAGTCATTTGATGGGAATTGATTATGAATCCTAGAAATTTTATTTATTGTACTGGAAAAAGTTGAGATTTTTGTCTGTTGATCAGAAAACCATGATTTTTGAGAGTCTGTAAAGCCAGCTGGAGGTGGCGAAGGAGATCTTCTCTGGATGGAGCTAGCACCAGCCAATCGTCGAGATATGGGATTACTGTAACCCCCTGAAGACGGAGAGCTGCTGAGAGAACCACTGATATTTTTGTGAATACTCTGGGGGCTGATGAGATTCCGAATGGGAGACATTTGAATTGGAAATGAAGGAGACCTGACTTGGTCTGTATGGCTACTCTTAAGTATTTCTTGTGACTTTCCAGGATGGGAATATGGAGATATGCATCGGTGAGATCTACTGATGCCATAAAACTGCCGTCTTGCAGAATAGATAGGACCAATCGAATTGTCTCCATCTTGAATCTTTTCTTTATGAGAAATTTGTTGAGAAAAGTTAGATCTGTTACAAGACGAAATTTGTTCCCTGGTTTTGGGACCTGAAATATCCTGGAATATACTCCCTGAAATTGCTGATGAGAAGGAACTTTCTCTAATGCACCTTTCTGAATGAATTCTTGGAGGAGGTGAAGGAGTATGGGATTTAAATGGTTTATGATGAACCTGTCTGGAGGAAGCTCCCGGAATTCTATAGCGTAGCCCTTCAGAATTATGGAGGATACCCAGTTGTCTCAGGAAGTCTGAGACCAAGTGGAATAGAAAAAACTCAGCCTCCCTCCAACCTGAGGTCCTTGTGTTCTGGCGTCAAAGGTCCCTTGATTTCTGGTCACCCAGCTTCTTCCTGTACGAGGCAGCACCCTGCCGGGGCTTAAACCTTCTTTGTCTTCCGTGAAGCCTGGTATTCTTTTTAAACCTTGGTGACCTCTTTGGATAGAACCGAAAGGATCTAGGGTTAGGTTTCTTCTTTGTCTGTGGAAAGACATGCCCTTTACCTTCACTGAGGGATTCCAGTATTTCATCAAGTCCTGAGAGAGGAAAAAAATACTGGTGTGCAGTGCTTCCAGCCAGGCTTTATAGGGCAACACTTAAAGGTGTTTTATCGTTACAAAGATCATGTCTCAGATTATGGGGACAGTAAAAATAAGCACTTTTGTAATTGGGTTGCATTACCTCTGTCACTTGGTTTAGCAGATATGAGCTTCTCTTTAAATCTGTCTTCTATTTTTGCTGTTGCTGGTCAGAATGCCCCCTGGTCGATTCTCGCACCCTAGACACGCCCTCTGCACTGTGATTGGCTGGCTGACATTTCATTCAGCCTGTTGGGATACGCCCCTAGACAGGAAACGCCCCGGCCACGCCCCCTGCGCTGTGATTGGCTGCCTGCACACTCTGTGTTTACTCCCCTCTGAGCTGTTAAAATCGATAGTGAAACCAAGGCTGCTGGCTCTATACTCATCTCCCAGCTTTAGGGTCAATGTTCTGGGCAATTACTGGCTTTTTTAAGAGGCTTTTCCCAAGAGATTGATTCACCTCCTCACAGATCCCATCCTTAAGCTGCTACTTGGAAAAGAAGGAGTTCTGTTCCTCAGATTGAATGCAAGCCCCGCCTCCTTATGACGTCATCATCTGTAGTGTATAACATAAGTATTCAACACTGCGTCTGTATAAGTTGCTTATATAGTGCAGTGCTTAGGTGATTAACCCTGCAAGACAGAGGTTGGGAGTTCAAGCCCCATCAGTAGTATTTTTTTTTTCTTTAAAATTTGTACACATATGTAAAGATATGAAAATATATGTGTAGACATCTATAATTTTATTCATATACACACACAAAGCTCCCCTATATATAGTGTCCTATCCTTGCAGTCACACCAAGCACTTCCAACATACGTGATACAATCAATGCATATATTCTGGGAGATGAGACATGATATAGGGGAGTCCTGTATGTGTATATATATCATTATAGAGATTAACATATATATTTTAGGTCTCTCTACATATGTGTAGAATTTAGGGGGGGGGAAAAAAATATACCCTGTGAGGGACTAGAACTCCAAACCCCTTCGTTGTAAAAGCAATACTCTACTACTGCTGCTCTACCTCTAGACCACCAGGCCAAGTTAGTTACAAGCTGAGCAGGACCTTCTCTTAAAGATGATTTGCTTCTCCCCCCATTGTTTTCACTCACATGTCACTGACAGGAAGCAGAGATCTTTACTTGAAGCTGACATTTGTAGTTGAGTAAAGATCTCTGCCTGTTATCAGTACAATTTGGATGAACACCACTAGAAGTAACAGCTGCTGGATTTCAGTTGTGTGTAAACTAAGACATATGACAGGTGCTTGCTGGAGCTTGCTGGAGCCTCAGGGCTGCAGACATAAGCATGCAGGAGGCTACAGAGCTGTTATATCCAGACAACCTTCTGCATCCCCTGCTTTAAACAAAATGATGATGTCACAGTTCTTCAGTGAGGACAGACACGCCTCCTGGGAGGAGAGACACGCCTGCTGACAGGAGAGACACGCCCCTGGATTTCAAACACAATCTGAGAAAATTGAACAGCTGAACAGCATGAGCAGCTCAAACGATAACACCCCTTTAAGTGATTAATTAGTTCAATTACTCTCTCCTAGTTGTACCTAGGTGGAAGTAATCCCAATGGTGTGCTGCCGTAGGACGATCAGGAAATTCGTAATTCTGCAATTTTTATTTTATTTAATTTTTTTTACGGTGTTCATCGTGAAGGTTAAATACCATGACTAATTTATAGGCTAGGTCGTTATGCACGTGGTGATACCAAATATGTATAATTTTTACTGGTCCTAGCTAATAGCACATGATGCCTGCTGCAATATACAGCTGCTTACATGTGCCAATCGTGTGGGTTCTGCTTGTGAGAAATACAATTTCTAGGATTCATAATCAATTCCCATCAAATGACTCTCAAACTGTCACCAGAGAGGAGGGAGAAGATCATCTCAGGGGTCAATCATCTGATCTCAGTCCCCAAAATCACTGTTCGCTCAGCGATGAAAGTGTTGGGTCAGCTGACATCCACCATCGATGCAGTACCCTGGGCCAAAGCTCATATTCGTTCCCTTCAGGCCAACATCTTGTCCTCCTGGAACAGAAACAGGCATTCCCTAGACACCCGGATGTCTTTGAGTGCGTACACCAGAAGAGACCTGAGATGGTGGTTAGACCCGAACAGACTGAGGCAAGGGAGAACCTTGACTCATCACCAGCAGGTAGTCCTCACCACGGATGCCTCCTCTTTGGGCTGGGGTGCCCATGTAAAAGGCCACTGGGTTCAGCAAATGTGGTCTCCTCAGGAACAGAGGCTATCTTCCAACCTAAAGGAACTGAGAGCCATCAAGTTAGCTTTGTACCATTTTCAGCCCATCCTATTCAACCAGAATGTCCTCGTACAAACAGACAATTTGGTATCGGTTTACTACCTAAACAAACAAGGGGGGCACCAGAAGCCCCTCTCTTTCCAGGGAATGCAGGAGCTTGATGATATGGGCGGAGTCAAATCTCTACAACATCTCAGCAGTGCACATTCGAGGCTCTCTCAATGTGACAGCGGATTGGCTCAGCCGAAATTTCCTGCACCCCGGAGAATGGAGTCTAAACCCTAAAATCTTCAGACAAATTACTTGCAAGATGGGATGTCCCGACCTGGATGCCATGGCAACTCCAGACAATGCAAAAACAAAACACTTTGGCTCCCTCTCACTCCAAGGGGTCCCCTGTAGCAATAGATGGGTTGTCAATCAGTTGGAGAAACAAATTAATTTATGTATTTCCTCCTCTTCCTCTGATCCCAAGAGTCCTCCGGAAGATTCTGGACGAGAAAGCAGAGGTCATAGCGATTATTCCCTTCTGGCCCCGCCGGGCCTGGTTCTCTCTCGTATTGTCACTATCGAGAGGCAGATTCTGGAAACTACCAGCTCAGCAAGACCTACTATCTCAGAACGGCATGTTTTATCCTCAAGTGCACAAACTCCATCTGACGGCTTGGAGGCTGAGCGGGAAAACTTACAACAGTCTGGTCTCTCAGACGAAGTAGTTAAAACCCTTTTGGCTGCTAGAACACCTGCAACTATATCCGTTTATAACAGGATTTGGAGAATCTACAAAGGCTGGTGCTCCTCTAAAGAAGTCTCTCCTGACTTGCTATCTTCTGTACTACAGTTTCTTCAGGAAGGCTTTAATAAAGGCCTCAAATACAATACATTGAAGGACCACTTCACAGCAATTAATGCTCAGCTGGAATCAAAGTTTTCAAACCAATCACTGGTCAGAAGATTCTTCAAAGCAGTCAGAAATCTTAAACCGATGGTGCATAATCCCATACCATCATGGGACTTACTGTATCACTTGTTCTGACGGCTTTAACCGGTCCACCCTTTGAGCCCATGCTACAGTCTAGTCTCAAATATATATCACTTAAAACACTTTTCTTAGTGGCCATTACTTCAGCAAAAAGGTTAGGGAAACTTCAAGCTCTCTCCTGTGAGAACCATATCTGAGAGACCAACAGAATTGTCTTATTCTGCGCACTATGCCAGGGTTTTTTCCAAAAGTGAGTTCAACATCTAGCATTAACCAAGAGATTGTTCTCCCGGTGTTCTTTCCACATCCAGTGGACGAAAAACAACAGATGTTACACACACTGGATGTGAGAAGAGCGGTGCTCAATTAACTACAAGCTACTCAATTATTCAGGTTGGATGAAGCATTGTTTCTACAATTTCATGGCAATAGTAAAGGTCACAACCCAGCAAGGCTACTTTGGCCTGCTGGATTAAAGAAGTCATAAAAGAATGTTACAGTATTCTAGGTCAAGATTCACCTCTTCATCTCAGAGCTCATTCCACCGGATCCACTGCGACATCCTAAGCGGAATTTGGGCAAGTGCCTTTAGATCAAATTTGTAAGGCCGCAACATGGTCTACACCATCAACATTTACAAAACATCACAGATTGGACGTCCTCTCTGCAAAATGTTCGACTTTTGGTGAATCAATACTCAGGAAAGCTTCGGAGGTCCCACCCTCTTAATATTGCTTTTTAAATCCAATGGTGTGCTGCCATAGGACGATCAGGAAAGTGGAAATTTGCTTACCAAAATTTCTTTTTCCTGGAGTCCGTAGGCAGCACAGCTTTCCCACCCAGATTAATTTCCTTCATTGCTACTTACAATACTGTGTGGTGCGGTGCTTCCAGCCAGGCTTTATAGGGCAACACTTAAGTGATTAATTAGTTCAATTACTGCTTGTTAACCTGTCTCTCCTAGTTGTACCTAGGGGGAAGTAATCCCAATGGTGTGCTGCCGTAGGACGATCAGGAAATTCGTAATTCTGCAATTTTTTATTTTTTTTTTTTACGGTGTTCATCGTGAAGGTTAAATACCATGACTAATTTATAGGCTAGGTCGTTAAGCACGTGGTGATACCAAATATGTATAATTTTTACTGGTCCTAGCCAATAGCACATGATGCCTGCTGCAATATACAGCTGCTTACATGTGCCAATCGTGTGGGCTCTGCTTGTGAGCCTGCATGATGTCCTGGATGTAGGGGTAGATCCATTTGTCAGAACCTCTTCCTGCAATAGACCTACCCATACGTCCAAGGTCAGAAAGGGATTAATGTGGAATTTGACCTGCAATCCGAATCCCGTTCATATACAGTGGGGAAAACAAGTATTTGATACACTGGCTATTTTGCAAGTTTTCCCACCTACAAACAATGGAGAGGTCTGTAAGTTTTGTCATAGGTACACTTTGAGAGACAGAACCTAAAAAAATCCAGAAAATCACATTGTATGATTTTTAAATAGTTAATTTACATTTTATTGCATGAAATAAATATTTGATCACCTACCAACCAGCAAGAATTCTGGCTCTCACAGACCTGTTAGTTTTTTCTCTAAGAAGCCCTTCTACTCTGCACTCATAACCTGTGTTAAATGCACCTGTTTCAAATCGTTACCTGTATAAAAGACACCTGTCCACACACACACTCAATCTATTACACTCCAACCTCTCCACCATCGTCAAGACTAAATAGCTGAAGAGAAGACAAGAAGACAAGAAGAAGGATGAGTACAACCACAAGAATATTGTCCCAACAGTAAAGTATGTGGGTGGAAACACCTTACTTTGGGGGTGCGTTTCAGCAAAGAGGACAGGACAACTACACCATATTGAAGGATGAGGCCATGTATCGCAAGATTTTGGCCAACAACCTCCTTCCCTCAGTAAGAGCATTGAAGTTGTGTCGTGGCTTGGTCTTCCAACAGGACAATGATCCAAAACACAAAGCCATGGCAACTAAGGAGTAGCTAGTCTCCAGACTTTAACCCAAATAAAAATCTTTAAAGGGAGCTGAAACTCAATGTAGCCCAGCGATCATCCTGAAACCTGAAAGATCTGGAGAAGATCTGTATGGAGGAGTGGGCCAAAATCCCTGCTGCAGTGTGTGCAAGCTTGGTCAAGAACTACAGGAAATGTCTGACCTCTGTAACAAAGGTTTCTGTACCAAATATTAAAGGGGTTGTCTCACTACATGGATTAACTCCCCCCTTCCTGTTGTCTTTTTTTCACTTTAAATTCAGTGATGTGTTTCGGCTTCCAAAGGCTGCAGTAGAAGCCGGTCTGTAGCTGTAGAAACCATGCGGGCACCCCTATCAGGATGATCAAACGGGTTTGTAGCTTAGCGACCTGAGGAGGTGACGTGCCCATAAAAAGGGGGATATCTCGAATAAAAAGGGACACGTTAATGGACATATTTTTGCAAAGTAACTTGTTTTTGAAAGATCTTTAACTAAAAAAGAAAATCCTTGTAGTGAGAAAACCCCTTTAAGTTCTCTTTTCTATTGATCTATACTATTTCATGCATTTAAAAAGCCCAAATTTTATTTTGAAAAATTTCAATGTGATTTTTTTGGATTTTTTTTAAATTCTGTCCTCACAGTTTAAGTGTACCTTTAAAAAAAAAATAAAGACCTCCCTTTCTTTGTTGGGGGGAAAACTTGCAAAAAAACGCCATGATCAAAAGCTTATTTTCCCCATGTGTAACTGCAACATAAGAGAAAAAGTTGAAAAAAAAAACAGAGTTCCCTGAAGCCAAACTCAAACCAAGGTTTTCCGAGGAAGGCAAAAACCCCTTATGAGGCTGATGCAAGTTCTCAAAGAAGAGGAACATTTTGAGGGCCCTAAAAATTTACAATCCCGGATTAACGTCCCATTCCCAAAAAAACGGTCCCTATAAATGTGAAATTTTTTTGTTCAAAAAAGGCATCTAAATTTTTGAATTGGTCAATAATCCATTTTTATAACCTTTGTGGCAGCGATTTCCCCTTTGTTTCACCACGTTATGTTAAAAGAAACCTTTGTTAAATGATGGCAAAACCCCTTTTCTGACGTAGAAGATGCCCCCTTGTCCTGTTTAAAGGCCTTGGGTAAAAAGTCATGTAAGAGAAAATGTTTTCTGCCCTTTCACTATTTGTAAAATGGTAATTAAATGCCCAAGCCAGTTTTTTTTTCCCAAATGAATAACCCCCCTTTTTAGAACCTGTTTGGTAGCAAACCCTCCATTTTCTTAAACAAAATTGGATCCTCTCTGTCCCGTCTCTCAGCTATGTCTTCTTATCACAGGGCCCAAAACCTTTACAATACCCATATTTGTCTCACTATGGTTGTATTTGAGTCAAAACTACATTCCTTCTTGAGCATTTATCCTCTTTTAATGCAACCCCTTTAATTTTTTGACTTGGCTTCGTTCCCAGCTTTGGTCACTAATTTAAAAACTACTGTCACCCAAAATCCCCCAATCTTTTTCAGCCCATAGTTTTTACCGGTATCATTCTATTTATTACTAATTTTTCTCCCCTTTTAATTGGGGGTCTGGGGCCCCCCGAGAGTTTTATTTTGGTCCCCTTGCCCCGCTGTTCTGACCTGTCGGTTTTTTCCCCCCCAGTCTGCTTCAATTTACAGACCAAGGTGATGAAATGATCCAAAATCTGTAATGAAGATGGAGCGCTGGGGCTTTGAGTTCCCTCACCTAATTTTCAGCAGAATATGGAGGTTAAAATAAAAATCTAAAAGATATTGCCCCCTTGGGAATATTACATTTATATAAATAAAAAATTTATCAAAAACTTTTTAAAACCCAAAAATAATGAGTACAAAACCATAAATAATGTCGTACAGTTACCAAATAAAAACTGCTACATAAAACCAAAACCAACAATATTATTACGATAATTAAGATAAATACTGCCCCACCATGACCAAAAAATCGCCCCCACAAAGTGTCTTTAATAACACCACCACACATGACCAATATTACCCCCCAATGTGACTGAATAATACCACAAAAACTGTAATATCCCTCCCCACTAGGATGAAAATACACCTGGATGACCCATGTCACCAACACATAATGAGAAAATCCGCCACCATTATGAATATAAACCCTTACATTTTTTCCCAAAATATAAATGATTACGTTCAGGGACATTTCTGCTCACAGGTGAGTTTCTTGATGAGTCTTCAGGTCCCTTTTTTTCTTTCCACACATTCTGCTGATAAATTTTTCCTGAAGATTTGTACACAATTACTTTAGAATCCTCACTTTTCTAGCAGCTCCTTACTTATAGGTATATAAGTCCCCTCAGTTAGGTAGTTCTATAGCTTCCATAATCAGATAGGAGGTTATATAGATCCGCTCAGTTAGGCAAGCAGGCATAGGTTCCCTCAGTTAGGCAGATATGTATAGGACTCCTCAGTTAGGCAGGTATAAATATGTCCCCTCAGTTAGGCAGGCATGTGTAGGACCCCTCAGTTAGGCAAGTATATTTAAGTCCCCTCAGTAAGGCAGGTATATATAGGTCACCTCAGTTAGGCAGGTATGTATTTATATATATATATATGTGTGTGTGTGTTCCCTCATCTTAGCAGGCATATATAGGTCCCCTCAGTAAGGCAGGTATATGTAGGACCCCTCAGTAAGGCAGGTATGTATAGGTCCCCTCAGTTAGGCAATGATATATAGGTCCCCTCAGGCAATTATATATAGGTCCCCTCAGGCAGGTATATGTAGGTCCCCCCAGGCAGGTGTATATAGGTCCCCTCAGGTAACTATATATAACGTCAATAAAAATAATAATACTTACCTTACCTTCTTCCCCAGCCGAGCGCCTTCCTCTACTGCCCGACACTAGCAGTGTGACATCATCACATGGAAAGCTATGAATACCCAACGTTTTCATTGAAAAGTGAATGGGAGCCGGCTGTCAGTTTTTTAAAAGTATGCGCTGGCCAGCGCATAGTTCTAATACTCCATGTGAACTCACCCTTAGTGTAAAAAAAGCAAATGCAGAAAAACCCTTTTTTTATGTGCACACTGCAAAAACAATAGAAAAAAAGTCTGTAGTATTTTATATGTAAACTCAAACTATGCTCTCAAAAAGTACAACTTCTCCTGTTTAAAATATGTTCTCATAAAACTGTCTCATTGAAAAAATAAAAAAGATATGACCATTGAAACGCAAAGTGGAAAAAACTGAAACATGTTGCTGATCACTGGGGCCTTTTCAGGCCTTGTGCTTAAAGGGTTAAAATTCATTTGATATTTCTTCTCCCAAGCTTCCATCATCCATAATTCCCTCTGTTATATTCTATTAACCTCCACTGTGTTGATTACCTTACAGAACTTTGAATGGCCAGTAATTTATACTGTGAACTACCGTAGGGATTTTCTACAACACTGATTTAAAATCTGTGTTGCAGAAAAAAAAAGAATAAACATGTCCATTCTTTGAAGCGGATGTTCATTAGATTCTGCTAAGGCAGGCGTCTAAATCAGAGGCAAAAAAAGCACCTCTGCAAAGTTAAAAACCTCGGGAGAAATCAGAAGTAACATACAATGTAATAAAGATGTCTGTAAAGGCATCTACAGTCTATAGGCTATTTTTAGCTGTGATGTTGCCTCCACTTGGTACTGCCCACATCACACTTTAAATTCTTTGCCCACACCTTGATGTAAGTACGTAAGGTGACATGTATGAATTCTGGCACTGATAGACCAGTTATTAATGTAGTATAGACTGCGGCAGAATGTATGAACCTGTTCTTCTGAAGTTCATACACACAGGCACTTTGTAGTGCCAATACAACAGCTCCTTTAACCTGGTCTGGCTGTTCTAACTGTTCGCGCCAAAGTTTTGGCGTCAAAGAATCATAAATGTGTCTACCTCTATGAACGTGGTGCAACACACCCCCAGAACACCCCATATATTTGGCGCGCTAATCAGTGTCTTTGGCACAGTACCGAGGCACTTATTGCCAAAGTTTGGAGTGCACCTGTTCATACATCTATAGAACTGGTCTACTACAGCTTTTTTACGCCAGAATTCTGGTGCAGCCTCTATTGGCCCACATATATAAATGCCTTAGTGCGTCATGTGGTCATCCAACCACATGGTGGCAGTATTTCAGTTTAAGATATCCACAGAGCACACTTAGGCATACACATATACACATACACCCTCTGCTGGATCTTGGAAATGAAATAACACTTGACAGCTGCACATCTTCACTCTTCATCTTTCTGTATATGACAGCCTTAGGCTATCTTTACATCTGTTGTCAGGGTTCCTTTTGAGGGTTAAAATAAAGGGGTATTCCCATTTTGCTTTTACAGGCTGCAGCAGTGATTGAGATGGTGACATCCCTTGCTGTTTAACCCTTTAGATGGTTGCACCGTTCCTCACACAGATCGGGTCGCACGGGACCCTGATCGGTTAACATGGCAGCTGGAAACCTGATAAAGGCTTCCATGGCCGCCATGAATTTTGTTTTACTACTTCCTGCCTTAGGCAGGAAATAGTAAAACCATATTGCATTTTATTACAATGCAATAGGCTGTATAAATAATCATGCCCCATAGTGGTGAAGCACTCTAGGGGGACTCAACGTTAAAATAAAAATAAAAGTTTTAAGATATAAAATAAAAAATATTATTTATTTATTAATATATTTTTTATTACAAATAAAAAAAAATAAAAAAGTTACACATAATTGGTATCCGCGCATCCAAAAAAGTCTGATCTATTAAAATATAACTTATTTTATCCCATACGCCGAACTCCGTAGATTAAAAAATTCCAAACGTCAAAATTGCGTTTTTTTGGTAATTTCACATGCCCTGAAAATTGGAATAACAGTGATCAAAAAGTTCCATGTATTCCAAACTAGTATCAATAAAAAGTACACTTTAGCCCCCCAAAAAAGGTAGAAGTGCAAAAAAGTTATTGTTCGCAGAAAATGGCGCCGCGGTTAAGAATACAAAATGCTTGGATTTGTTTATGGTACCAAAACATGACGAAAACCGTACATGTTTGTTACTGCCGGATTCGTATCAACCTACAGAATACAGAAAACACCTCACTTACATGGAAGATTGGACGCTGTAAAAACATGGCACAAGTGTGTTTTTTTCACATTTTGCCCTACTTTAAAAAATTTTGCGGTTTCCCAGTATATTCTATGGTACAGTGAATGACACCATTTTGTTCCACAAAATAAAAGCCCTCATATGTCTATTTAGACGAAAAAATAAAAAGTTATGGCTCTGGGAAGGCGATGAGGGAAAAACGAAAATGAACAAAAAATAGGCTCCGTCAGGAAAGGGTTCAAGCACTTCAGCCTGCACTAGTTTACAAACCTCCAGTACTCATGTCACTCTGTTAGGCTCAGCTAAGAACAGCAGAGAGGATATGCCAATCTCTGCTGTAGACCCATCCACAGCCTGAACAGGAAGTGAGACAGCCCCTGGAAGGTTTTCTATCAATTTTGATGGCGAAAAATAGCCCACATGCAGCACTAGTCTGCCATCAATTTTGCTGTCAAAATAAAAGAAACCCACCCTGAAGATGTAGTTCTAAAGTCACTAGCTCTAATAAAATTAACAAAGATATCTTAAAGGGGTTGTCTCACTAAAAAGAATAGCTTTCAAAATGTAGGGAACACTAAATGAAGACGTTTTCCAAATATATTGCTTTGTTAATTTTTTTTTTGTTAAGGAGCTACAAGTGATTTTATCATCTTCTGAGGGCTTTCTGGTTTCCCAAGTGACCGATCGGTGTACTTCTCCCCCCCTGCTGTTTGTTCTATCTGATCGCAGAGAGTGATGTCATCACACAGGTTGCACAGCACAGAACTCTGGACAGTGGGAATTTGTGTGCTATCTGATCTTTCAGACAAAAGACAGTAATTACTCTACTGTTTACATTAGCTCAGAAGCTTCTCCTGTCCTGGTAGAAGGTAATTTATCTAATCTAGACTAATAAACATAATAAACAGAAAAGTCTGAATACACGGAGCTCATGTGCTAATTACAGACAGCTTGACCAGGAAGTGACAGAGCAAAGCAGCATTATTTCATTCATGCATCCTATGAAACTTTGAGATGAGACAACCCCTTTAATCCTGGCTGATGTTGATTTTTAGATTTTTGACCTTGAAGTTAGTTCTAATGGTTATGTCATTATTTTAAAAGTTGTTTGTATATTTTGAAAGTAGTTAAAGTATGCAAATATGACTAATGAAACGTTTGTTTCAATATCTTTATTTTAATGAATTCATGATTGCTTTTCTGTATACAAAAGTAAAATTTGGTACATGAGGCATGAGTCATCTATTACCAATTTAAGCAATGTATTTGAAGATACTATTTTGTAATGGTGCAGGTACCTAATAAAATATGTTTAAAAATAAATAAATAACAGAAACCTATTATAACAACAGAACCCATTACAAGTCAAAGGGGTCTGTCAGGATCCATCATACAATCAGCACACTGCTATAGGTTTGGTTATGGATGGGAGCCATAACACACGTTAACAGAGCCTTATTATCTGTTGCTATGGTTTAAAGTATAGTAGATAAATTTTATATTTATGACATAGTTTGCTAAATAATTGATGGGACTTGATAGAATTAGATTTATGCATAGCGATCGTATACATTTGAAAGAAATGTTAGAAGCTAATTCACTGGCGTTTACCATAATGGACAGTGTCATGGTCAAGCTGATAAAGGAGACAAATTGCCGCTTTTATTTTACCTCCTTACAGTTATCATTACAATGAGTCATAAAATCATAGAAAAAAAATTGATGTATGCAGATGGACATGACGTCAATATCTGCTAAAGCTAATTCTATTGAACAAAAAGGCATGCAGCTATATACCAACTATCAAACAAGTATCGCGGGTATACATTAAAGATATTTAGCAGATATGGTTTGAAAAAGACACAAGTGCATGAAGGTCAGCTTACAATCCTACAGTGTTAAACCAGAGGAAGGCAAAATGAGGTGCATGCCAATAATCTCATACAAGAGGAAAAATACCTTCCCAACTCCAAATATAGCAATCAGAATAAATCCCTGGATGATGTCCTATCTCTGGAATCTAGTTACCATAACCTGTGATATTATATTTTTTAAGAAAGGCATCTAAGCCCCTCTTGGAATTGGTCAATTAATCCAATAAAAAGTAGAAAACTTGTGAGTTCGCACCAGGCTTCATGGTAAAATATAAAGAAAATTAATTTTTAACTAATAAAAATCAAAATAGATATACCATATAAGAAAAAGTGGTCATAGCAGAACAAAATATGTGAAAAAAGAGACTAACGAACCGACACGTTTCGAACACTAAACATTCTTACTCATGGTTAAGAACGTATAGCGTTCGAAACGCGTCAGTTGGTTAGTCTTTTTTTTCACATACCTTGTTCTGCTTTGACCACTTTTTCTTATATGGTATGTCTATTTTGATTTTTAATTGATCAAAATACATTTTGGATATTTTACCATGAAGCCTGGTGCAGACTTACAAGTTTTCTGCTTTCTACTACGCAGAGCAACGGTGAGCTGTTCACTACTTTCCTGATTAATCATAACTCAATATTAACGACCCTTAAAATATTTAATCCTCATTAAATTCATATGCATTTTTTTCCCTTAAACCTTAACCTTTTATCTGTGCATTTTTAAATAAAGTGTAAATTTTTTTTTTGCATTTTTTGAAATTTGGGGGCTGTAGTTTTTTGCATGCGAGTATATTTTTAAAAGTTGGCTTTCACTGGGTTTAATGGCCCAAGGCCGGGAAGTAAAAGGGGGACGTCCGTATTTTTTTCATTATTTAATAGTCAGTTCCCATGGAAAAAAATAGAGAGATGGCTAAGTTATATCGCTCAAATTCAAAAAAAACTACTATTTACAACTTTAAAAATTGTTTATTTTTTACAATTTTTTACACTGATATAGTTAATTAATTTAAACCAAAAAAATTCCCAATAAAAAAAGGGAAAAATAATTCCCACTCTAACTCGAAAAACTTTGGAGGGTGCCTTTCCAGTCCCAAACCTTAGTTTTTTATTTTTTCCATCTAGGCCCCCTTTTTCCCATAAATGCTTTGGGTTCCCCAGCTTATGGAAAATTTAAAAGGTTTTTAATAATTAATGTTTTAAAAGGGGTTTACAAAACATTTTATTAAAAAAACCAAAAAAAAACCCACATTAAGGTTGACTTTGGTCCCCTTAGGGGCCCCGGCGCCCTTTTTTGGTGGTATTTTTTTGGTCAAAAACTTTTAAAACAGGGCCCCTCTTCTCTTCTATAGAATGAACGGGGGTCCCGTTGTTAATATCCAGGAAACCAAACCCCATTTGGGGATGCACCCTTTAAAGTTTTGGGCATTCGCATAAACATGGAAATGCCTACTATTTTACCATAGTTTTGTATTGCACCAAATTGGGCGCAATTCTATGCTAGCCAAGGGGGTTTTTTTATACCACAACCAATTTTGACCATTTCCTTGGGTCACTTAGTGCCTCTTAACACTTATTTAATGCCTTAAAAGGCTGGAGGTCCTAATTTGACATACCCCCTCCCTTTTTATAACTTTTCACTGGTTTTAACAAATTTATTGAATAAAAATGGGCAATGCCATATTTTTTTAAACCTTGCCTTTTACTTACCTGTAAACGAAAACGGTTTAGTGACCAACCAGGACATATATCAGTGTGACCACTGGTATCGGTAACGTAGAGAAATGAAACGGCTTCCGTATTACCCCTCCGGGGCAGCGTCTATATCTTATGACCGGAACCAACAAAAGGGTCTTTTTACCCCTCTATCCTTAACTTTAGTTATTAAAGAACACCCTATTAGAAATTAACCACATTCAAAAAGGAATCCCCTTTTTGGAGTTAAAACCCCAATTTTTTGTTCCCCTTTCAAATTTTTTTGAAGGGTTCTTACAAAATTTTGGTTAAAATGAAAAAAATTTTTAGCTTACAAAAATTTTTTAAAAAATTAAAAAAACAAAAAAATAACACAAATACTGCCATGGGGGCCCCTTCACTATGTGCCAATTCTCAATGTTTAACAGGCCCCAAATTTAAGGCCCAAAAGTAACCCAAAAAGTATCAATGATACATTTTATCTAATTTGCTATGCACTAAAGGGCCCAAAATTACAGGACAAGGCTATCCAAACCGGTTTTGACGGTTTCCCTTTCACTGGCCATTTCATTATTTTTGTAATGCCTTTAAATAAGGGGGGGTGTTTTTTACTATTATTTTGTTTGTACCTAATCCATTAAAATTTATCTTTTATTAAATATATGGGGGTTTTATGAACCCTTACACTACGGATCTGTTATTTCCCCAGAATTCATAGTGCCCGGTATCGGAAACAGTTTTTTAATGGTTTTAGAATTTTTGTATATCCTAAAAGTTTTTATTACAACAATTTGTGACCTTTTATAGGTTTAGGAAATTTGAGGAGCAGAACTTCTCCAGTATTATACTTCCAGCAGCTTTTTATCGTTAACCCCCCCCCCCCCACCCAGGTCGTGTGACCCCTGGTATCCAGGTAACAGTAGTGTATGGAGGGGCAGAACTTCTGCAGTATTACTACCTCCAGCAGCGTCTCATCATGTGACCACCACACACATCATGTGACCCCTGATAGCCAGGTAACAGTAGTGTATGGAGGAGCAGAACTTCTGCAGTATTACTACCTCCAGAAAGCATTTATCATATGACCACCACACAGGTCATGTGACCCTTGGTATCCAGGTAACATTAGGTATTGAGGAGCGAACTTCTCCGTATTACTATTTCCCAGCAGCATTTTATCAGGGTTGACCCCCCAAGGTCATGTGACCTGGTATCCAGTTAGCATAGTGTTATGGAGGAGCAGAATTCTCCGTATTACTACCTCCAGCACATTTTATCATGTGACCACCAAACAGGTCATGTGACCCTGGTACCCAGGTAACAGTATGTATGGAGGAGCAGAACTTCTCCAGTATTCCCACCTCCAGCAGCGTCTTATCATGTGACCACCACACAGCTCAGGGTGACCCCTTATATCCAGGAAACAGCAGTGTATGGAGGAGCAGAACTTCTCCAGTATTATACCTCCAGCAGCGTTTATCATGTGACCACCACACAGGTCATGTGACCCTAGTATCCAGGTAAAGAAGTGTATGGAGGAGCAAAACTTCCCCCAATTTATTACAAACCCCCAAACAGCATTTTATCATGTGACCAACCACAAGGTCATGTGATCCTAGTATCTAGGTAACAGTAGTGTATGGAGAAGCAGAACTTCTCCAGATTATTCCCTCCAGAAAGCATCTTATCATGTGACCACCACACAGGTCATGTGACCCCTGGTATCCAGGTAACATTAGGTAATTGAGGAGCAGAACTTCTCCAGTATTACTACTTCCAGCAGCATTTTATCATGTGACCACCACACAGGTCATGTGACCCTGGTATCCAGTTAGCAGTAGTGTATGGAGGAGCAGACCTTCTCCAGTATTACTACCTCAATCAGCATCTTATCATGTGACCACCACACAGGTCATGTGACCCTGGTATCCAGGTAACAGTAGTGTATGGAGGGGCAGAACTTCTCCAGTATTACTTCATCTAGCAGTGTCTTATCATGTGACCACCACACAGGTCATGTGACCCTGGTATCCAGGTAACCCAGTAGTGTATGGAGGGGCAGAACTTCTCCAGTATTACCACCTCCAGCAGCGTCTTATCATGTGACCACCACACAGGTCATGTGACCCCTTATATCCAGGTAACAGTAGTGTATGGAGGAGCAGAACTTCTCCTCTAGTGGCTTCTTATGTCTGTCAGTGTCTGTGGAGAAGTCGCTCACACATTCTTCTCTGTCTTTGGGCTTTGTTTTTTTTACAGTTAACTTTATTAACACCAGCAGTATAACATTCCCTAGAGTGTGTTTTGTGTGTGTGTGTGTTTTTTTTTTTTACAGTTAGCTTTATTAACAAAATGACATCAGCTACAGCAGAGGTGCACAACATTTTCTGGCACAAGGGCACATTGTACCTTTCCCAGAAGCCGCAGTGAATCTTAGAGAGGTATTCCTCATCTGAAGCCTTAATAGCACTTCAGTTATAAATACCCCAAATGGCTAAGATGTCTTGGTTCTACTTTAGGGACTGTCAGATAAGAATAAGGGTCCCTGCTTGGTTCTCCAGAAAGAGGATATGAGGCGCCTATTTTTATTGTAGTTTTTAGGGGTCCTAGAAGTGACTGTTTGACAACTACAACTAGAGAGAACAACACACATATATAGCCTTCTCTCCAACCTATCTCCTCCTCTATTGAGTCTCAAACCCATCAGGCATTATTTATGGTAGATCTTGTGGATCTGCCATGTTTGTTTCAGAAATAATTTAAATACTAATTTTATAAAAAAAAACAGATATAATACAAAAATAATTTCTTTTGAATCACATTACCCATCATAACAGTGCCAACCATTCAGTGCCCATCATAACAGTGCTAATCATACATTACCCACCATTACAGAGCCAGTAATACATTACCAACCATAACAGTGCCAGCCATTCAGTGCCCATCATAACAGTGCTAGCCATACATTACCCACCATAACAATGCCAGTGATACATTACCCACCATAACAGTGCCAGCCATTCAGTGCCCATCATAACAGTGCTAGTCATACATTAACCACCATAACAGTGCTAGTCATACATTACCCACCATAACAGTGCTAGTCATACTTTACCCACCATAACAGTGCCAGTAATACATTACCCACCATAACAGTGCCAGCCATTCAGTGCCTATCATAACAGTGCTAGTCATACATTACCCACCATAACAGTGCCAGTAATACATTACCCACCATAACAGTGCCAGCCATTCAGTGCCCATCATAACAGTGCTAGTCATACATTACCCACCATAACAGTGCCAGTAATACATTACCCACCATAATAGTGCCAGCCATTCAGTGTCCATCATAACAGTGCTAGCCATACATTACCCACCATAACAGTGCTAGTCATATTTTACCCACCATAACAGTGCCAGTAATACATTACCCACCATAATAGTGCCAGCCATTCAGTACCAAGCATAACAGGGCCAGCCAAACAACAACATACAGAGTTGGTTAATAGCCAATAGACTTAAAAAACGCATGACAAATACTGCTTTTTCTTCTGTGGGAAAAAAATGGATCTAAATGCAAAAACAAACACAGCATGCTGTAAGAGGGCTGTTTCTTCAGGCAGTTTGTGGTGTTTTTCTCCCCACTGTTTATTTTTTTTCTGAATTTATTAGTTGGCTTAGTTTGTGCTATTCATTTTTACCAAAGTGTTGGCACATCGTTTTGCTGCACTGTTGCAAGTTAAGCCATTCCCTATTTCCGCAAAGCCATGAAAATTTTGTTGGACAATGCACAAAAGTGTCTAAAAACTGTCTAAGGATATGTCCACACAATAATGTAAAAATCCTTCTCGGATTCCACTGAAGCGGTTTTGAGGTAGTTTTCCCGGTGGATTCATAGTCAGAAAACAAATCCCATTCATTTCTATGGGGTTTTAGAAGCAGATACAGTAGAAATGTTTGAGATGCTTTTTTTTATTTGAAATACGGAGGATTATTGAATATGTTCTAAGTTTTTCAAAAAAAACTGCAGTTTTGAAACCTAACCTCAAGAAAATCTCAGATTTTCAATTGAGGTCTATGGGGATAGTTTACCGTCAGATTTTTATTTTCCAAAATCCAAATCCACATGTAAATCTGACGGATATTGCTTGTCTTGTGGACATACCCTTGAAGACAAAATAAATGTGGGGTAAAGCATGTACACCAGAATTTTCAGGCAATTGCCATAATGAGTGTGCCCCACTATTTTGAAAAAATTGTATTAAAGACTGCTTTGTCTGTCACACATATTCTGAAGCTACCTAGTAACCAGTGGCATAACTATAATTGATAGAGCCCCATTGCAAAGAAAGAGTGTCCTATCCAATACCTGATGAAAAGAAACTGAACAGCAGTGTAGGTAGCATTAATTAAAAGTAGTAGAGTAGAGCCATAGATCAAAGATCCCACGTAGTAGTGCTAGATAGCGGGATGCTGCCAGCTTGTTATTTCCTACAATATGGTACACTATTCTGCACCTGAGTGGATTGGCTTAGCTCTATGGATTAAAGGGATGTTCCAAAACGACTGAGAGCTCATCAGTCCGTCGGGCTCAGCAGTCCAAACAACTCAATCAACTGTCCGCCATTATGCAGTAGCTCCTCTCTGCCCAGTGTTACGGATGCCCCCGCGACACCCATATCGCGTCGCGGGCGCATCCTCACCACTGCAGCATCTCCCGCTGCGGGCGACGCCGCAGCCCCGCCCCCTGCGTGCCCGCAGCTCTGGACGGCACTTACCCTGCCACGCTTCTGGTCCCGGCCAGGCGATTCTGTACCACGCAACACCTCAGCCGCCACCGCGAGCAAGTCACGTCAGGGGTAGCAACCTGGTAGCAATCCGCCGCAGCAAGTCCATCCAAGTCCAGCGGGCTCTGGTGGAAACCGGACCTACTTAGATTCCGCTCCCTGGCGTGGCTTACACCATCGCTTGCGGTGGTCCCGAGGATCCACTTCCACAGACTGTTACAGTTCGATTCGGCCATGGAACCCGCCAAGGTGCCTCTACCAAGTGTCTGACATCACCACCATCGTGGCCCAACAATTTAAGCAGATCGCGCAGCAAGTGCAGCAGCTTAACCAGCTGACTACTATGACGCAGCAGCTCCTCGCCACTCAGCAGCAGCAGTCGGCTGTGGTGGCTCCTCCCGTGGCAGCCATTCCGGGGATTTCTGCCAGCCCTAAACTCCGATTGTCCATGCCGTTGAAGTTTGATGGGGACCCTAAGGCCTGCAGGGGCTTCATCACCCAATGCTCCCTCCACGTGGAACTTATGGCTGGTCAGTTCCCATCTGAAAGGTCCAAGGTGGGCTTCGTGGTCAGTCTCCTCTCCGGGAAAGCCCTGGCCTGGGCGACTCCACTCTGGAACCGAGGCGATCCGGTCACAGCTGATCTTGCGACATTCCTGCAGGAGTCTTTGAGGAGCCTGCCGAAACCGCCCTGTTGAACTTGCAGCAAGGGAGCTCCTCTGTAGGAGACTATGCCGTGGAATTCCGCACACTAGCATCGGAGTTGGCTTGCAATGATGCCGCATTGTGCGCAACGTTCAAGAAGGGTCTCTCCAGCCAGATTAAGGATGCCCTCTCCACCAGGAACTCTCTGTCTTCACTAACTAAGCTCATCCAGCTGGCAACACCTATTGACATCTGTTTCTCAGAGAGACAGGAGGAGCTCCGTCAAGAGCACGAATCAGGCCGAGCACATCATCTACCCCATCTTGCGCCGGTGTTTCCTCAGCCTCCACTGCCTTCTTCACATCCTGCTATGGAAGAGGCCATGCAAGTGGACAGAGCCCACCTGATGCCGCAAGAACTTACGCGACAACGTGAGGGGAACTTGTGTCTCTACTGCGGGAGCCCTGAACATTTTCGCAGGGATTGTCCACTCCTTCCACAGCGTCCAGGAAACGCTCACACCTAGGCTTTGTGGGAGAGGCGTCCCTTGGTGAGAGCAATCCCTCTCCACGGCTCTTGCTGCCAGTCCTGGTCACAACCATTTCCGGAGTCTTGTTTCAAGCGGCTGCCTTTCTGGATTCTGGATAAGCTGGGAATTTTATGGATGCGACTTTGGTGGCCAAGTATCGTCTCTCGGTGGTCCGCCTAGACCGACCCTTGGCCATCTCGTCCGTGAGTGGTGAGCTTTTGATCGATTCTATCCTCTTTCGGACTGAACCGGTTGTCCTTCAAGTAGGGGCTTTGCACAAGGAGAGGATCGCATTCTTCGTGCGACCCCATTCTTCCTCGGCTGTCCTCCTGTGGTTTCCGTGACTGCAGTGTCACGCTCCTATGCTCGACTGGAAGACGGTGAAGTCTTGCGTTGTGGTCAAGACTGCCAGACTCGATGGACTTCCGGTTTCAGCGCTGCCGAGTGAGGATATGAGCTGCTGAGCTCCTCCTTCCCACCTGCCGCAGACCTGCATTAACTGCGAATAGCAGCGCCCATCTGCCTTGTTAACCCCGCGGCGGCACACCGGACCACAGCAGGTACCTTTTCGGATGGAAAGGTACCTCCTCAGAAGCACTCCACGGTCCCGCGACTCCCGCGCCCAGCTCCACGCGGCTCCCAAGATGGCGCCGGACCCGTGCGCAGAGCGCGACACGCAGCCTGCAGCTGCTGAAGATCCAGGCACTCAGGTCAGGGGTGAAGAGGACATGGGAAACCCAGATAGCATGGGTATACCCGTTATTTCTGGTCTCCCAAACATGCCTGCAGTTACAGGGGGACACCTGGCAGCAGCCATAGACTATAAGTTATTAGCTACTGAGGTGGCCAGACAGATAGCACCGGACCTACAAGCGGCCCTAGAGTCCACAGTACAGGCCTCATTAGCCAAACTCCAGCAGGATTTGCAAACTCACTCCTCACAAATTACAGAACTGGAAATGAGAGTGAATGATTTAGAGACTGACAATAGTGTCCTGCAAGCCAAATTAAAGATTTGCGCTCAGGCTCAGTTAACGCAACAGGAGCACATAGAAGATCTAGAGAATCGCTCCAGGCGGAGCAATTTAAGAATGGTGGGACTCCCTAAAATCTTCAAGCAGGGGGCGCTGCAAGAACTCTGCCAAGATGTACTACCGAGGGCCCTAGGCATTAGACACCCCTGCCGCATTGAACGAGCACACAGAATAGGCCCAGAGGATACCCGCTCCCAGCCACCTGACTCGCGCACCAGGCAGAAACACCGCACAGTTATAATGAAGTTCCTAGACTACAACGATAAAGCTGAAGTCCTGAGAGCGTACCGCAAACAAGGTCCCCCCTTGCTCTTGGGAAAACACAAAGTGCTCTTGTTTGAGGACTTCTCGGCGGATGTCTCGCAACGAAGAAAGGCCTTCAGCAAGCTTTGTACGGCGCTTTTTCAAAGGAAAGTCCAAACGGTCCTCCCAGAATCTTTACCTTCCCTACGGAGGCAGAGAAAGACCTGCAGGATATGCTAAAAGTTCATCCCTCTGAGGACTATCCCAGATCAGCAAGAATGGAGGGAGGCACAGTACAGGACATCTCAACCCGGCGTCGGAAAAGACAAGACTTCGGTTGGACCAGAGCACCGTCTCTTCCGGCCTCCACTTCAGCACCGAAGGATCGTCGCCCGTCAAGAAGAGATGCAGAGATGGACTCAGACCAGGACTGAGGGGCCACCATCGTCTGGTAACAAAGTCCCTTACAAGCCCAGTGGACTTCGGACATGCTGGCGAGACCGACCCAGTTTCAGGGTTCTTAAGTTTCAATCTCTCTTAGTTAAGAGGTTTGCTGTGTGGGACTTGGAACTTTCTACTATAGTCCGGTATCCTTTTGTTGTTTAATACACCTGGTCAAGACAGGCTTGACAAGGCGAAAATTTTGCTAATTGACAGCATGGCGGGTGGGGGGTGGGTCACTGAGAGTGGTACCTGGTGTCTCATCCCTTCTCAGACAGAAAAAAGGAGGTCCATTTAACGCCTTTGGAAAGGGAGGAGGGTGGTTAATTCCCCTCCCCTCTTCCTATAGCGTTCTATATTGAGGTGCCTTGTGGCACGATCTTTTGTTGGTTTCAATGTTTACCTGTTATGTGTCTCTCAAATGGTGGCGTGCTCCTCTTGTGGTATTACTCCTATCCCCGGCAACATATAAACTAAAGTTTGAAACCCCCTAGTGCCATACTCGCCCTAGGCGACCCAGATCTCCCGTACACTTAGCTCCTCCGTTAGTCACATCATCATGCGAGTGATCTCCTGGAATGTAAAGGGGCTCCGTTCCCCGAATAAACGGATGAAAATATTAAGGCATCTACGAAGGCTACGTCCTGATGTCGCTTTTCTGCAGTAGACTCACTTGCGTGAGGACGACTTTAAGCGGATGAAGAGGCTCTGGGTGGGACATGTCTGTGGGTCTCCCTCGGTGTATGGCAAAGCTGGAGTTGTAACCCTCATAAATAAAAACTTCCCCTTTATCCCAATTTCTCACGTCCATGATGGAGAGGGGAGATTTTTGCACTTAACCATCAAGTGGGGAGGGAAGGAAATTAGCTTGTTTAATGTGTATGGTCCCAATTCGCAAAGTAGCCAGTTCTTTCGCAATTTAGGGGATACTCGAGCTGATACTTGCATGTACCAGGTAGTGGGCGGTGACATGAACTTAGTGGTAGACCCCCTGGAGGACAGGAAAAAGGAACCCCTAGCACGACAACCTACCAGAGCTAGCCAGAGGACAGAAAACAAGGCCCTAGCGCATTTACTGGAAACGACCAACTTAAATGATTGCTGGAGGAGGAGGAATCCAGATGGTATTATTCCCCTGTCCATCAATCATGGTCGAGACTAGATTATCTCCTGGTATCAGATAATTTATGCAACCGAGTCGAAGAACACCCTGTCTTAGTAGCTTTAGACGCCGAAAAGGCTTTTGACAATGTTCGATGGGAGTGGCTCTGGCTGGTCTTAGAAGCGATGGGGATATCGGGGGCCTTTCGGACCTTCCTATCCACTATTTACACGAATCCGGAGGCACGGGTACACACACCCAGTTTCATTTCACCAAACCACCTCCAAAAAGGGACCAGACAGGGTTGCCCACTGTCACCCCTACTCTTTGATCTTGCCCTTGAGCCCTTAGCGAGATTCCTGGAGGAATCAGATCTATTTGCAGGAATCCGCACTGGCACCCAAGAAATTAAAATTGCGCTTTTTGCGGACGATCTGATTCTATTTATGTCAAAACCGCAGGCCCACCTTCCGCAGGTTTTTGATACCCTTAGGCTGTATGGTGATCTGTCAGGCTATAAGGTGAATGCGAGCAAGAGCGAGCTTCTAAGCTTGGGATCTAACCCACCAAAGATCAACTGGCAGAGCTTGGGTGTTGATCTTGCAGTTGCCTCCAGTCAAATCTCATACCTAGGAATCAACATAGGTAGAACACCGGACACCATATATAGATTAAATTCCCCCCCCCCCATCCTTAATAAGATCTCGCAAGATTTGACCCGTTGGAATTTTCTACCCCTGTCTATGACTGGGAGGTGCCAGGCCATTAAAATGATCAGCTTTCCCAAATTGCTCTACCCTTTACAGACTCTTCCATTTCTTCTTAAACATTCAGATATAAATCGAATCCATTCAATATTCTCAAAATTCATATGGGCGGGGAAAAAACCCAGAATAGCTCTTAAAAAACTGATGTTCCCAACGTCGAGAGGTGGGTTAAACCTCCCGGACTTCAGGGGATACAACTTGGCATGTTTAGTGCGACATGTTGTGGACTGGGCGGGGGGATTTAGCCAGTATTCAAATTGGGACATAGAAAGGGACCTGATTCATCCTTGGCACCCTCATGCCCTTCTCCATCCGAAGTACTCAAATCTTCCACCCCCGATCAAATCTTCAGTTATACTTCGAGATACGATCATGGTATGGAAAGAGATCTGGAAACGACTGGGCCTCTCCTTCCTGATCTCTAAAGATATGCCCGTCTGGGATCACCCTGATTTTCCCTTAGGGAATTCAAACCCGATATTTGTGAAATGGAGGGAGAGGAGATTGAGGGCAGCGGGACAGAGGTGGCTTTCGCCTTCGGAAATGCTGGCAAAGTTCTCCCTACCTAACTCACAGACTCAGGCGGCTTACCAACTTTACTACTTCTGTGCCTCTAGATTGGAAGATGTCTCAAAAGAAACTTCCCCAAATACTTACGACTCTTTATTGATTCCAACAAAGGAAACTGGTCCCTCTCTAGCCTTTATAAGTCCATAAGAGAATGGATTTCGAGCCGTACGGAGGCGCAGGTATTTCAATTCTGGGCCCGTCGGTTAAAAGACTCCCAGTTGCCAGACAAAATCATGCAAGGATTGTCGGCAGTCAAAAAGCACGTTATTTGCACAAACTGGAGGGAATCCCACTTCAAAATTGCACATAATGCTATCTATGCTTTTAACCTGCCTCCATCACAGACCTTTCCCAATAGGTTGCAACAATGCCCTAAGTGCGGAATGCTTAAAACCAACTTGTGGCATGGTATTTGGGAATGTACCCACACGCAGAGCTACTGGGACAGTTTTGTGTCATACATTGAGGTACACTTTAATATTGTTCTGGAAAAATGCCACGACCTTCTTATCTTCCACTACCCTAGACCGCCAGAGGGGGAGGAGACGGGACAATCTGTGGATCCCCGCAGACTCCCAGCAATAATCCACATAGCGATATTAGTAGCCAAACGTCTGCTCACCTTTTGGATTAAACCCGTCCTACCATCAATCTCAATGATTGAGGACCAACTGAAGATATACCTAATTGCAGATAAGTTGGAAACGGAGAGGCATAAAGAAGTCCGCACAGCGGGCTTCTTTAAACGCTGGCGCTCGTTCATAGAATCCCACTTCTCAGATAGGGAGATAAAGATGTTGATGCAGGCGTTCCAATATACGGGCTGGTACTGTAGAGAGGGCTTAGGTGGGTCTCTGGGTAGGCTGGAAATCCATTAGGACAACCCGGGAGGGAGGGAGAGGTCCTAGAAGAACTTACGCTAGCACCTATGTAGTCATGAAGGCTTTAGAAAAGAGGAGTTTTACACGCATGCACCATACAAACCTTGAGAGCATATTTTGTTTTGTAGTTGTACATTATGTTGTATTATTGTTCAGGTTTTCTCTAACGTGTCTTCATTTCCCATCACGCCTAAAATCAGAGTGCTGGTCTTAACGTCTTTCACAGTTTGATATATGATTACAATGTGTCAGGACACTCTGTAACCTTAATAGTTGAGATCGAACTTGATTTTTGAATCTGATTTTCTTTCTGTAAATGTGTATTTGTTAAATTTTATTTGAAAAATCTGAATAAACATTTGTTTAAAAAAAAAAAAGACTGCCAGACTCGCTGTCTATCGGCACCTCGTCCGGTGCGCCCCATTCCTCCACAGACTCCTCTCAAGCCTCTACCGGGCTTGCCGCAACCATACCAAGACTTCCACGATGTCTTCTCAGAAAAGCAATTGGAGACTCTTCCACCTCATCGTACCTATGACTGCCCAATAGACCTGCTACCCGGGCCCAGTCCCCCTCTCCGTACCCGAGACACTGGCTATGTCAGTCTATGTTAAAGAAAACCTAAATACAGGCTTCATCCGCAAGTCTACGTTTCCAGCAGGTGCCGTTTTTTTCTTTGTGGAGAAGAAAGATGGATCCCTGCGACCGTGCATCAACTACCGCGGTCTCAACAAGATCACCATTAAAAACCGGTATCCATTGCCACTGATCACCGAGCTCTTCGACCATCTCTGAGGAGCATAAGTCTTTTCCAAGTTAGACTTGCGGGGGGCTTATAACCTCATTCTGATCCTCTAAGGTGACGAGTAGAAGACGGCCTTCAATACTCAGGATGGGCACTTTGAGTATTTGGTGATGCCCTTTGGCTTATGTAATGCTCCGGCGTTTTTTCAGGAGCTTGTCAATGACATTTTCCGGGACCTCCTGTACATCTGTATGGTCGTCTACCTAGATGATATTCTGGTTTTCTCGCCCAATCTGGAGGTCCACCAGTCGCATGTGCGCCAAGTACTGAGACGTTTGCGTGATATGCCAAGCTGGAGAAATGCCAATTCCATCAAACCAGCCTTCCGTTTCTCGGATATATTATCTCAGACAAGGGTCTGCAAATGGACCCCACAAAATTGTCCATTCTGCAGTGGCCACGACCTGTCGGCCTCCGGGCCATACAACGTTTCTTGGGATTCGCCAACTACTACAGGCAATTCATTCCCCATTTTTCAACGTTGGTGGCACCAATGTGGCTCTCACCAGGAAGCATGGCAACCCGAAAGAGTGGCCACCAGCTGCTGAAGAGGCCTTCTCCAACTTGAAAGCAGTCTTCGCCTCTGCACCTGTGCTGTCCCAGCCCGATACCGAGAGTCCCTTCTTTTTAGAAGTCGATGCCTCGTCCGTTGAGGCAGCAGAGGTCCTCACTCAAAATGGGCCCAATTGCAAGACCCGGGCCTGCGAGTTATTCTCTAAAACTTTTTCACCCGCAGAAAGGAACTATACCATCGGGGATCGTGAACTGCTGGCTATCAAGCTTGCCTTAGAGGAATGGCGCCACCTCCTGGATGGTGCTCGGCATCCGGTAAATATTTTTAATAACCACAAAAATCTTCTTTACCCTCAGACCGCACAACGTCTCAATCCACGTCAAGCCAGGTGGTCTTTATTCTTCTCCCGGTTAAATTTTGTCATACACTTCCGACCAGCTGAAAAGAATATTAAGGCTGTTGTCCTTTCTCGTGCTTCTGATGTTATTGGTGAGGAGGCCACTCCTCGGCACATTGTACCCCCAGAATGTCTGATATCTGCAGCTCCCATAACCCTCCAACATGCTCCTCCGGGCAAGACATATGTGTGCCCTGCGCTCTGGCTAAGGATTCTGAAATGGGAGCCGGAGGACAACATCCTGGACCGGAACCTCCTGACTAAGTTTCTGCGGGCTAGTTGGAGGGGGAGGCCTAAGGGAGGGTACTGTTACGGATGCCCCTGCGACCCCTGCAGCATCTCCCGCTGCGGGCGACGCCGCAGCCCCGTTCCCATTAACCTTTGCCGAATCGATAGTGCCCTGTGCCTTGAGAGGAAGCGTTCCCGTGTATCTTGTTGTCTACTGTGTACCGTACCTTCTGCCTCTGTCCCTTGACCACGAACCATAGCCGCCTGTCCTGACCTTCTGCCTGTCCCCAACTACGAGCCGGCTTCACGATTCTGTACCACGCAACACCTCGGCCGCCACCGCGAGCAAGTCACGTCAGGGGTAGCGACCTGGTAGCAATCCGCCGCAGCAAGTCCATCCTGCATTGAGGTGGGCTCTGGTGAAAACCGAACCTACTTAGATTCCGCTCCCTGGCGTGGCTTACACTATCGCTTGCGATGGTCCAGAGGATCCACTTCCACAGACCGCTACACCCAGCAGCAGCCGCAGTCTTCTCTGGGGGTCTCTTCTACACCCGCGGCTCCTGGAGCGCTTGTCAATCGCAAGCTCTGATTGTCTTTGCCGACGAAGTTTGACGGGGACCCTAAACTCTGCATGGGCTTCATTAAGCAATGCTCCATGCATGTGGAACTGATGGCCAACTAGTTTCCGACTGAACGTTCCAAGATGGCATTTGTGGTCAGCCTTCTCACCAGGAAAGCCCTGGCTTGGGCCACTCCCCTCTGGGACAGAAGCAACCCAGTGACAGATAATCTCTAGGTTTTGTTAGCAGAATTCCACAATGTCTTTGAGGAACCCGCACATGCATTCAATGTCGAAACAGCGCTCCTGAATGTGCATCAAGGGGACTTTTCTGACAGAGACTACGCTGTTTAATTCTGCACTCAGGCCTAAGAACTTTCGTGGAATGACACTGCCCTATGTGCCTTGTTTAAGAAACGACTCTCCAGCCGAGTAAAAGACATGCTGGTAACATGGGACCTTCCCTCTTCTTTGAGTGAGCTTATTCACTTAGCCACTTGCATTTATGTGCGTTTTTTCTAGAGACAGGAAGAACCGCACCCTAACAAACATGAATTAGAAGATGCATAAAGTCACACGTTGGGGTCAAGACTGCCAGTATCGCTGTCTTCTAGCACCACCGTGCGCTCAACTTCTCCACTGACGCCCTTTAAGCCTCTGCTGGGTCTGCCTGCTGAATATCGGGACTTTGCTGATGTTTTTTTTGAGAAACAGGCTAAGACCATTCCACCTCATCGTCCTTATGACTGTCCTATAGACCTGCTGATCAGTACTAGTCCTCCCTGGGGCAGGTTCTATCCATTATCCGTACCAGAGACCCAGGTCATGTCGGCTTACATCCAAGAGAACCTCCAGAAGAGCTTTATCTGAAATCCATCTCTCCAGACGGAGCCGGGTTCTTCTTTGTAGAGAAAAAGGACGCTTTGCTAAGTACCTGGTCTCAACAAAATAACCATTAAGAAACGCTACCCTTTACCGCTAATCACAGAACTATTTGACTATTTGACACAGAGTCAGGATTTTTTCCAAGCTGGACTTGCGGGGGGCCTACGATCTTGTTCGTATCTGGGTGTAATGCAGCAGAGTAGTGGATCCACTGGACTGACGCAAGCGATGGCACTGACCACATCAGGGAGCGGAGTCTGAGTGGGTCCCGATTTTCACCAGAGCCCGCTGCAAAGCAGGATGGACTTTCTGCGGTGGGATTCCACCAGGTCACTACCCCCGATGTGGCAGGCTTGCGGAGGCGGCCGAGGTGCCACGCGGTACAGAAAACGGTAGACAAGGTCGGAGTTGAGGTCAGGCCAAGAGGTCGGGGCAGGCAGCGAAGGTTCGGAGTCGAGGATGTAAGCAGGCGGGACTGGTACACGGAGGAGGCAAACCGGAACAAGACCAGGCTTCCGCTCATAGGACAAGGGCACTATGGATTCGGCAATGAGGTCCCAGCGATGGAGCCCTTAAATAGGATCAGTGGCCGGCAAAACCACTTACCGGCGCCCTGTCCCTTTAAATTTGAAAGAGCCGGCGCGCGCCCTAAGGAGCAGGGCCGCGCGCTGGCCCGCAAACAATGACAGGAGCGCGGACTGGTAAGTGGATGCGCCCGAGGGGACGCGTGCGCCCGCGGACCGCACCGCCTGCCTCGGCCGCAAGCCGGGGCGCAGGGGAACAAGCTGCGGGGTCACTAGTTACACCGGGAAGGTGACGAGTGGAAGATGGCCTTTAATACCCGTGATGGGCATTTCAAATACTTTGTGATGCCCTTTGGCCTTTGCAATGCCCCGGCGTTTTTTTAGTAATTTGTTAACAAAATTTTCCGTGATCTCCTGTACTCCTGTGTTGTCATATATCTGGATGACATCCTGGTCTTCTCTCCTGATCTAGAAGCCCCTCATGTGCTCCAGGTACTCAGACATCTTCATGTAAAACATCTCTTCGTCAAACTGGAGAAATGTCTCTTCCACCAAAACAGCCTTCCCTTCCTCAGCTACATAATCTCACACAAGGGGCTACAAATGAACTCTGCTAAGTTGTCTGGGCCATACAGTGTTTCAAAGGGGTTTGCCAATTATTATCGTCAATTTATCCCACACGTCTCCACGGTGGTGGCTCCGATTGTGGCACTCACCATGAAGAATGGCAATCTGAAACTGTGGCCATTGGTAGCCAAAGACGCCTTCTCTCAGCTAAAATCTGAATTTGCCTCGGCACCCATCTTGTCCCGCCCCACATTAAGAAACCCTTTTTCCTGGAGGTCGATGCTTCTTTGGGAGCAGTGGTGGTCCTTACACAGAGAGACCCTAAAGGCAAGACCATCACGTGCGGGTTCTTCTCCAAAACTTTTTCCGGCACAGCGAAGAACTACATGATCGGGGATCGTGAACTACTGGCCATAAAACTTGCCTTGGTAGAGTGGTGCTACCTTCTGGAGGGGGCCTGTCATCGAGTCACTATACATACTGACCATAAGAATTGTTTGTACCTTCAGACAGTACAACGCCTTAACGTGTGACAAGACAGATGGTCCCTCTTTCTCTTTTGGTTCAATTTTTTGATCCAATTCCGTCCAGTTGAGAAAAACATCAAGGCCAATACCCTTTCCTGTGGTTCCGACATTATTAGAGAAGAGCCAGCTCCTCATCACATCATACTTCCTGAGTGCCTAATCTCTACAGCCCCCGTAGACCTCCAATACGTTCCTCCGGGCAAGACTTATGTGTGCCCTACATTTTGGGGGAGAATTCCGGGGGGCCGGCCACCCCGGCATACGTAAACTCTGTCAACTAATGTCTCGCTACTATTGGTGGCCAGATTTTATCAAGGACATCAAAGAATTTGTTGACTCCTGCACTACTTGTGGCCGCAACAAGACGCCTCACCTCAAGTCAGCAGGCCTGCTGCAACCGTTACTCACTCCTAACTGCCCATGGACTCATATAGCTATGCATTTCCTTACCAATCTACCTTCCTCTGCCGGTAATACGGTAATTTGGGTAGTCACTAACCGGTTTTCCTCTGCTCCACGTCTTGCCAGTCTCTTCTTCCAGCATATTTTTCTTTTGCATGGACTTTCCCTACATCTAGTTTCGGATCGGGGGTCCAGTTTGTCTCAAGATTCTGGTGAGCCCTCTGTTCTCAATTACAAGTGAAACTGGACTTCTCCTCAGCCTACGATCCACAGATAAATGGTCAGGTGGAGAGAGTCAATCAAGTTTTGGGCAACTACCTGCTCCATTTTATCTCTGCGTGACAGGATGACTGGTCTAGCTTGTTGCCATGGGCAGAATTTTCCTATAATTCCCTGGACTTGGAATCTGCTGGTGCCTCTCCGTTCTTTGTTGTATATGGACAACTCCCCTCTCACTCTGTTGTTGCCTTCCGATGTCCCTGCTATGGACACTGATGTTATCAAGGACATCTGGAGCAACACACTGCAACCTCTACAATGGGCCTCTGCCCAGATGCAGCTTCAGAAAGACAAGAAAAGGCAACCTCCTCCGTCCTTCGCTCCTAGTGACAAAGTCTGGCTGTCCTCTAAATATATTCGTCTGAAGATTCCCAGCTACAAGCTGGGTCCCTGGTACCTGAGACCATACGAAGTGCTGAAGAGGATAAATCCAGTTGCCTATAAGTTCTGGCTTCCTCCTACAATGCGTATCCAGCTTCCATGTCTCCACTCATCCTGAATCGTTTTTCTGGGAAAATCGCACCTTCTTCTCCCAAGACTGATATCACTAATGTCTATGCCATGAAAGAGATCCTGGCCATGAAGATGATCAAGGGGAAGTGATACTTCCTTGTTGACTGGAAGGGGTTCAGGCCAGAAGAAAAGTCCTGGGAGGCGGAGAACAACATCCCGGACCGTAAGCTTCTTCTGAAATTTTTCCAGGCCAGAAAGAGGGGGAGGTCAAAGGGGGGGGGTACTTTAACGGGTGGTCCTGCGACTCTAACTCCAAGTCGCAGGTGCACCCGTGGTACCGCTGTATCTGTGAGTAGCACCGCAACCCGCATGTCGGACCCCGTGCGCACTCCCTGCGCCATCTCTACTGGGCGGTGGGTGAAACCTCGATCACTTGGGCGCGCACGCACCGGTGAAATTTAAAGAGCCAGCGTGCTGGTAATTGGATAATTGTCGGGCTCTGGTCCTTTATTACCCAGCCTGCCTCTGAATTCCCTGTCGAATCCATAGTGCCTTAGCTTATGTGAAAAAGCATTCTAATAGTTGTTCCTGTCATTGCAGTGTACCAGTTCCATTTGCCTCCCTTGGTCCCTTGACCACTCCTATAGCCCTTGACCTTTTCCCTTGACCACCTTCCTGCCTGTCCCCACTACGAGTTTGCTTCACGATTTTGTACCATGCTACACCTCGGCCACCACCGCAAGCAAATTGTGTCAGGCGTAGCGACCTGGTAGTGTTCCGCCGCAGCAAGCCCAACCTGCCTGGCTGCAGGCTCTGGTGAATACCGGACCTGCATAGACTCCACTCCCTGACATGGCTTATACCACCGGTGCGGTTGTCCAGTGGTTCCACACATCCGGTGGATCCACACCTCAGGCCTGCCGTCATGGCTAGCCTACCATTACAGACCTGTTAAATTATTATACTCTAGAAAAGGAAGGGAAGATCTCTCCTTAAGGAGAGCACCGAACGAACGGCTTGTAGAGTTTTTGTTTTGCCTTTTCGCCCTCTACTTAGCATCTGCATATCACAAGGCATTATGGGAAAGGGGCTGAGAAGCCCACAGCGCCCTCTGTTGGTTGTAACAAATCCTCAATTTGCTTTTGACCCACCGAGTCTTGAGAAAGCAAAAAGGATTTTTTAGCCAAGCCAGTATCTCTCATCTACAGACAACGCTGTTTCGGGATTTTTGTCCCTCTTCAGTGCAGAGTAGAGAAGATACTGGCTGGCTGTGTGGGAGGCATCGGGTAGCTCAGGAAGGGAAGATCTCTCCTTTAGGAGAGCACCGAACGAACGGCTTGTAGAGTTTTTGTTTTGCCTTTTCGCCCTCTACTTAGCATCTGCATATCACAAGGCATTATGGGAAAGGGGCTGAGAAGCCCACAGCGCCCTCTGTTGGTTGTAACAAATCCTCAATTTGATTTTGACCCACCGAGTCTTGAGAAAGCAAAAAGCATTTTTAGCCAAGCCAGTATCTCTCATCTACAGACAATGCTGTTTCGGGATTTTTGTCCCTCTTCAGTGCAGAGTAGAGAAGATACTGGCTGGCTGTGTGGGAGGCATCGGGTAGCTCAGGAAGGGAAGATCTCTCCTTAAGGAGAGCACCGAACGAACGGCTTGTAGAGTTTTTGTTTTGCCTTTTCGCCCTCTACTTAGCATCTGCATATCACAAGGCATTATGGGAAAGGGGCTGAGAAGTCCACAGCGCCCTCTGTTGGTTGTAACAAATCCTCAATTTGCTTTTGACCCACCGAGTCTTGAGAAAGCAAAAAGGATTTTTTAGCCAAGCCAGTATCTCTCATCTACAGACAACGCTGTTTCGGGATTTTTGTCCCTCTTCAGTGCAGAGTAGAGAAGATACTGGCTGGCTGTGTGGGGGCATCGGGTAGCTCAGGAAGGGAAGATCTCTCCTTAAGGAGAGCACCGAACGAACGGCTTGTAGAGTTTTTGTTTTGCCTTTTCGCCCTCTACTTAGCATCTGCATATCACAAGGCATTATGGGAAAGGGGCTGAGAAGCCCACAGCGCCCTTTGTTGGTTGTAACAAATCCTCAATTTGCTTTTGACCCACCGAGTCTTGAGAAAGCAAAAAGGATTTTTTAGCCAAGCCAGTATCTTTCATCTACAGACAACGCTGTTTCGGGATTTTTGTCCCTCTTCAGTGCAGAGTAGAGAAGATACTGGCTGGCTGTGTGGGAAGCATCGGGTAGCTCAGGAAGGGAAGATCTCTCCTTAAGGAGAGCACCGAACGAACGGCTTGTAGAGTTTTTGTTTTGCCTTTTCGCCCTCTACTTAGCATCTGCATATCACAAGGCATTATGGGAAAGGGGCTGAGAAGCCCACAGCGCCCTCTGTTGGTTGTAACAAATCCTCAATTTGCTTTTGACCCACCGAGTCTTGAGAAAGCAAAAAGGATTTTTTAGCCAAGCCAGTATCTCTCATCTACAGACAACGCTGTTTCGGGATTTTTGTCCCTCTTCAGTGCAGACCCTTTTTGAACTCTGTTAGTGAATTTACCATGACAATTTCCTCTGGCAGAATGTTCCACAATCTCACTGCTCTTACAGGTAATAATCCCTTTCTTTCCTTAAGACGTAGAGGATGCCCCCTATTCAATGCAGATTCATGTGAAATTAGTGACAAGTCCCTTATTCTGAGTAGTTTCCACATGAAAACAGTGTCGGCAAACAGGAGGCAGCTTAGTCCCATTGAATGAACATCCCTTAATAGTTCAGACATTTATGGACGCAGCAATATCAATTATTTATTTTTAATTATTTCTGTGTAAGAATTGGGAGAAAGTTTTATTTTTTACTTATAATGTTTGTTTTTTTTTTCATTTTGTTGAACTTTTTTTTTTCATTGGCACCTTTTATCTGTCAGGGCCTAGGTTTTCGCAGGCCTGGAGTACATTGTTAGGGTGCATTCCCATGGCAGAGGACAAATACCGGTCAATCGCTCCATGGTTTTGCTGACCTGCAAATTCATGCAGCCACCTACATGATTTTTGCACACATCATGGTTGCACTGCAACTATACCGTAACTGCGCCATATATTTCTACCCTTAGCCAAAAAAGTAAAAAAAAAAAAAAAAAAGCTCCACACACTGCATGTGTGATCTCAGACTTATGCTGCTCCAGCACAGTTTGGAGATGGGAAGAGGTTAACTCTATGACTGTGTGATAGCAAAAGCGGACATTCACTTTTCATAATTAAAGGCCAGGCTTCCATGGTGATAAACTGCAGAAATCACATCATCGTCACATTTATGCAATTGCACTAGATTGATTTATTCTTATAAAGTGCAAAGGACAATATAAAAAAAATCATGCAATTTTACACATTAGGGTTAATAAATGCAATATCATAAGATAATCAGATGATATAATAATAAAAAATCCCCAACCCTACTTCCCAGAAAATTTGATGTAAAGTTGTATGTGATTTCATGCGCTTTTCTGCTAACAAAATAGAATAGACATATAGGGCGACATGAATGTTTTTGGCACCCAGGCCCCATTTTTTTTTTCGCGTGCATTTGTAGCGTAGAATGCGCCTGAATCTATGAACCTGTTCTACTGCGGGTCATAGATTTAGTGCTTTCTAGCTACAAAGGGATACTTCTGGCTCAGGTGAACCTATTTTAACCCCTTAACAACTGCCCACCGACTTTTGCGGTCGTCTAGTGCGGGTCGTTCTTCTACAGCGACGTCTTTTGACGTCGCTGCAGACATCGGGGTTTGCGGTGCCCGGACGCCTAAGCTGCGCTGAGATCGGGGCTGTACTACACAGCCCTGATCCCAGAGCATCCCCTGCGAGCACCGGGAAGCGGGGGAAACCCCGCCCCCCCGGTGCTTTAACCCCTTGATTGTGGCGGATCGTCACCGCAGCACAATCAAAAGGTTTCCCTGCTCTGTCGGGTGATGGAACACCGGTGACCCGCAGGCCCGGGGAACGGCTAACAGTCAGCCCGGGGACTAGAGTGGCCCCCAGGCTGTCGTGTAAAAACCCCAGTGACCAGGAAGCTGTGGCGGAATGATTAATATTACTAAGTGTAAAAAAAAAAATGTAAAACTTCCTTCATGGGATTAAAAAAAAAAAAGTAAAAAAAATAAAAAGGTAAAAAAAAGAATAAAAAAAAAAAAATAAAAAAAAAAATATTTTAAAAAAACATAATTGGGATATATTTACAAACAAAAAAAAAACCCTACATATATTAGGTATCCACATGACCATAATAATCTGTAGAATTAATCTAACAAGTTATTAAGTGTGAAATGTGAATGGGGTAAAAAAAAATAAAAATCTGAATTTTTTAAATGAACTTAAACTATTCCCCCATAAAGTACAATTTTCCCCAAAAAAAAGAGGGCTCATCCAACTGCTCATTGAAAAAAAAAAAAAAAAAAAATTACAAATGTTAAAAAGCAAAGGCAAAAACTAAATGTTCTGGTCATTAACTACTTTTCAGGCCTGGAGCTTAAGGAGTTAAAGTGGTCTACCTGTTCCAGCCGTAATACGCCTGGATTTACCGTAGTAATAAATGTGCAGCTTCATACGGTTGTAGTGCGACACGTCCCCCGATCTCAGGCGCAGTACAAAGTCGCGGGGCGTCGTAAAAACCTATACTGGAGTGTGTCTGATTAAGAATCTAGCAAACAGGGCTCCAGGGTCAAAAGATGCCAGACTTCTGACTCAGCCCCGTTCATACATGTCGCCCATAATGTAGCTCTTGTATGTACTCTCGATGTGGCGCCTCAGCAATGAGGATTTTTCCTTTTATGTTGCATTTACTTTGCGATGATATGAATAAATTCTAGCAAATAGAGGTACAATCATGTCATTGCTGTCACTCATGACACTACCTCAGTGTTTCTTTTTGGGGAAAAAAAGTTGCAAGTATATTTGTTTCTGAAACTGTGAATTCCCAGAGCATGTTGTGGTCACGCCATTTCATCATGACTCGCAGAGATCGCCAGGAATCTCTACCCTTACTGCGAACTACAGAGTAGACATTCCCATCATAACCCACAAAGTATATTACAAATGTATGTCACCTGAAAATGGAGAGCCACAGACTGCCGAACCAAGCCATAATAAGAACATGATACATGTTAGTTTATTTCACTCCTCTACATTTAATCTTCTTTTTATGATACTACAAATATGTAACTCCCTAAACAATGAGCAGAACATGAGAAGCCAAAAGGGGATTTTCTGAGGGGCGGTCCCGGGTTTTGGGGACATTACTGTTGACATTACCATTTTCTCAGTGATATTTATGTTCGTATTGTTCTGTTAATCTAGTGCACTGGATTTACTTAAAAGATTTTGCTCCTCTTTTTTTTGGGCATTGTTTCCCTCTTTCGCCCGCCTGGGGTTTATGTTAGTTTCCTGCTTGTGCTAAAAGGTTTACCCCCTTGTTTTTATGTTGGTCCCCTTCGGGTTATTTAAATGGATTCACCACATTTCCTTCCACATAATTCTAAAGGGCACAAAAATTTGGGTTTTATTCTTGAACGGGGATAAAAGTTTATATGAAATCCCATTTTAAAATGCACAAACCCTCACAGGGGGATTATTATTGCACGCATAAAAATATTCTTATACAGTTTGTAAACAAAAGTGAGTACACACCTCATATTTTTGTAAATACTGTGTTATATCTTTTCATAGGGAAACACTGAAGTTATGACACTTTAATACAATATTAAGTAATCAGTGTACTGTATGTATTACAGTGTAAATAACAAAAAGAAAGAAAAATGAGGAAACGCTCACCAAATTAGGTCTTGGGGAATATAAGCCGGGGTCCGCCCCCCCTCCTAAATAAAGCCAGTGTCCACGGAAAGGGGAAACGGGTGTAGTTGCCCCAAAAAAAAGGGGGGGAATAAAAGGAAGTTGGGGAAATTTTTCCCAGAACTTGCGCACAGGGGCCCAAAATTTAAAGATTTTCATATAAAACGAATCTTTTTGGGAAAGCTTGTTTAAAAAAATAATTTAAAATCAACGCTGGGTTCAGCTTTTTCGAGCCGGGAATGCTTTGGCTTCACAGGTTGCAGCCACTGGAATCCTCTTCCACTCCTTCGTGAAGATATCACGGTGGTGGTGAATGTTAGAAACCTTGTGCTCCTACACCCTCTGTTTGAGGCTACCCCACAGATGCTCAATAGGGTTTAGGTCTGGTGGGCATGGGTTGGCCCGTCCAGCACCCTTTTCCCCCATTTTCTTTAGAAAAGGGGTGGTCATTTGGTGTTTGGGGGGCTTATCATGTAAGAATACTGCCCTTTGGCCCAGTTTCAGAAGGGAGGCGATCATGCCCTGCTTCAGTATGTCACAGTACCTGTAGGCCCTTCTTTGGTTTTTTCAATGAACTGTAGCTCCCCCCAAACCGGCAGCCCCAAACCCTGATACTCCACCACCCTGCTTGGGCTGTAAGCAAGGGCACTTTTTTTGTTTTTTTATCCCCACCCGGTTGCCGCCACACAAGGGTTAACATCACTAAGTTTTTTCTTGGGTTTTAAAAGGCACAGGACAAGGTTCCAGTAATCCATGTCCTTAGTCTGCTTGTCTGCAGCAAACTGTTTCTGGGCTTTCTTGTGTATCATCTTTAGGAGAAGGAACCTACTCTAACGTTATTGGATTGTGTTTGTATGTTACTGCCACACCAGTGTGCACCTATGCTCATTTTTTCCAAAAAGTTTTTGGATGTGCAGACAAAATATTGTTTGGTGGATGTCCTCATCCACCATGCTGCAGTTCAACTTCAGAGTGTTGGCAATCTTCTTACAGCCTAGGCCATCTTCATGTAAAGCACCCCAAAAAAATTTCTATATCCCAAGATATGTATATATATATATATATATATATATATATATATATATATATATATATTGTGACAGAGTGAACCCTGATAGTCGCAGGTTTCTGGGGATACAGGGGATGTGGAGAAAGTGTCTCCATATGTTGTTGCAGTAATGTTTGAACAGCGTTCTAGGAGAGGCGTTCTGTCTGCCCAGTCTGAACGGGGAAAACCTGCCATAAGTCAGGAGGTGGGTGAGGTTCCTGAACATGTTTGCTGTATACTCGCTGTAAAGGAAAGGAAAGTTTTGGAGATGGTGAACACTGCTCATATGTGTGTTGCTAATGGCGATACCCAAGTAATAGAGAAGTGTGTAGACAGTGTACAGGGGTCTGGTGTGGACTTTGGCGGGTTGGGTGAATTTGATAGCATACCTGATGCAGGAGTGGTCCTGACAGGCGCCAAGAGTTCTCCCATGGTGACATCTAGTAGACAAGAGGCAGAGCTTCAAGAGAGGGTCAGTGGGGACCAGATGACTTGTTTTGAAGGGAGTTTTTGGTCTCATCATGAACCTGCAGACAAAGAGGTAGCAGTTTTGGGCTCAGGTGCGCCCCAAGAGGCCATTGTGTATAGCGAACCTGACCGGTGTGTTGCCCACTATGGGATGAGTGCGTGGGGTGAGCCTACAGCTGAGCTATGTGTGGAAAAGATTGTCCCTGAGGATATGGAGAAGACGGTGCCCCTGTGTAGGAACTTTGACCCAGGAGGAAGGTACAAGGTGACAAAGTCCTACGGCCTTTTTCAAGGGGGGGAGTGATATGTGACAGAGAGATCCCCGATAGTCGCAGGTTTCTGCCACTAGAGGGTGTGCAGCTAGAGACATACTGCAGATGCGCCACTGAGGACCTGGTCTCAGTGGGAAAAAGTCACCTATATTGTGTTAGTAAGGATATAGTACTGACACTTACAGTAGTGACTAGAATAGCTGCTAGGCGGCTATGTATGGGGTGGCTTTTTTGGGACAGCCATAGTGTTGGGTGGGTGGCTGTCCCCGCATTCCTGGTCAGGTTTTGTGTATGTCCCTGGAGACCGATTAAAGGCCTCCCATGCCAGGTGATTGGGGGGGGCGTGGTTGCTGCATGGCAGTGTGGAGCAGCAGTGGAGCTGAAGAGAGGCTCTGCCCCCAGAGGCTTAGGAGAAGCCAGAACCCAGTAGGAAGCTGGGTAAGAGTATGTGTTCGTGGTGCTTGGACGATAGGCCTTGACCACGCGTTAGAGAGGGACATGTTATGTTCAGTTCTTGGATAGATTGCCTAGATGTTTATTTGTGTTATGTGCTGTAACCTAAACCTGGCCTGTAGAGGAAATAAAGCTGGCCTGAAGCCTGAAAGAGAAGCCTGGTGTCAGTGTGACATATGTTGGTGTGCCGGACCGCTTACCAAAAGCGGCGATCCCAGAGCAAAGTAACCCCGGGATGGTCCAAGATGGCGTCCGAGCGCTAAGCGAATGCTTACAATATATATATATATATATATATATATATATTTATTTGTGTGCTCTTTATTATTGTAATCATGCACTTTATTTGTATATTGGACACATCACTTTAAGTATAATTAGGCAATCACATTGTCTGATTGGTATAATCGAGTGCCTATATGTACTGAAAAATCGTATTATTTTTCGCTTGAAAAAGCTAAAAGTATTGGACGGACATGGATGAGAGAAGAAGTTACTTTTTCACTTGAACTATTTTTGAGTGATGCACTCCATTCCATTGCATATTCATATGTGTGTGTATGTGTGTGAATACATTCAATAAAAATCCCATTTTGCAACTCTGATAAGTTGCCCCTTACCCATGGTAGCAATGTGGAATATGTGTGCAGACAGCCGATTACACATCTTAAATACTCACCAAGCCAGCCCACAACATGTGAATTCCTTCATGAGCTACACACTGCTGACATCAATAGTAGCAAGTGGGTGAGTGTGATTTGGTAAAATATATACTGCTAAGACCCACATGTTATTGATATGAGAGGTGAATGTTGGCTTCAAAGGTGCATAAGGACAGACTGACACATAACAGTGGAGCAGCTTTCCATCCCAATAATACAAGGGGCTACCAGATGTGTGTATAAATCAGTGGTCTGCAACGTTGGCTCTCCAGCTGTTGGGAAACTACAACTCCCATCATGCATTTATATCATTTACATCAGTAGGCATGATGAGAGATGTAGTTTCCCAACAGCTGGAGAGTCGACATTGCAGACCCTTTGTCTGAAACAACAGTTCAGCAAACCCTACTGCATTTCAGGCCACAATGCAGACAGAGGGTCACTGCACCTTCGCTAATGTAGTTCATCGTCTAAAAAAGGCTTCACTTTTCATGGCAGTATCAGAATTGGACCTCCACTGATTGATAAAGGTTTTCCTTCTCCAATGAGTCACGTTTTCTGCTGCATCAAAAGAATGGACATTGGCACGTCAGGCAAGAAACATCAGAGAACAAACATCCTGCAACCATTGTTGGAAGAACACAAGCTAGTAGGGGCATTCTCTGGGCCCACTCATCCATGTGAAAGGCACTCCTATCCAATGTGGATCTAAATCCATCCTTACAGATCACATACACCCATACATGCTGATTGTCTTCCCTGGGGTGGAAGGGGATCTTCCAGTAAGAGAATGTAACATATTAGATGGCTAAAATGTCCGAAATTGGTTGGAAGAGCATGAACAGGGGCTCCTTTGAACCCAATTGAGCATCTGTGGGACCATCTTGATCATCATGTTCGTTCTATAGATCGTATCCCATGCACACCCTCCAGCAGCTGTGGGATGCACTGCAGTCAGCATAGCTCTTGATACCTATGACAGCCTACCAGGATTTATGGAGTCAATCCTAGCCCACACGCCCACACGGTGGTTACTCTGTTTATTAGCTGGTGGCCATAATAATGTGGCTTGATTATGTACGTGTGTATATATATATATATATATACATATATATATATATATACCGTATATACTCGAGTATAAGCCGACCCGAGTATAAGCCGAGGCACCTACTTTTGCCACAAAAACCGGGAAAGCTTATTGACTCGAGTATAAGCCTAGGGTGGAAAACGCAGCGCTACTGGTGAATTTTAAAAATAAAAATAGATACCAATAAAATTACATAGGCAGTTTAATGTCCCTCATAGACCAATATAGGCAGGTATAGGCAGTTTAATGTCCCCCATAGGCAGTTTAATGTCCCCCATAAGCAGATATAGGCAGTTTAATGTCCCCCATAGGCTGGTATAGGCAGCTATATGTCCCCCATAGTACTAGGCAGGTATAGGTAGGCTATAGGCAGGTATAGGCAGTACTAGGCAGGTATAGGTAGGCTTATAGGCAGTACTAGGCAGGTATAGGTAGTACTAGGCAGGTATAGGTAGGCTTATAGGCAGTACTAGGCAGGTATAGGTAGTACTAGGCAGGTATAGGTAGGCTATAGGTAGTACTAGGCAGGTATAGGCAGTACTAGGCAGGTATAGGTAGGCTTATAGGCAGTACTAGGCAGGTATAGGTAGTACTAGGCAGGTATAGGTAGGTATAGGCAGTACTAGGCAGGTATAGGTAGGCTTATAGGCAGTACTAGGCAGGTATAGGTAGTACTAGGCAGGTATAGGTAGGCTTATAGGCAGTACTAGGCAGGTATAGGTAGTACTAGGCAGGTATAGGTAGGCTATAGGTAGTTACTAGGCAGGTATAGGCAGTACTAGGCAGGTATAGGTAGGCTTATAGGCAGTACTAGGCAGGTATAGGTAGTACTAGGCAGGTATAGGTAGTACTAGGCAGGTATAGGCAGTACTAGGCAGGTATAGGTAGGCTTATAGGCAGTACTAGGCAGCAATAGGCAGTACTAGACAGGTATAGGCAGGTGTAGGCAACATTTTAAAACAAAAAAAAATCACTTACCTGGCTCCCCGCTGCTCCGTCTCCCTCACTGGCCGGCCTCCTCGCTGTTCGGTCCCGTGCGCTCTTCCCGGCACAGGCGGGTGACGTCATCAGGCCGCGCACGTAGCGTGATGACATGCACGCTGCCTGTGCCGGGGAGCTCCGGACAGCCGCGGCCGCTCCGGAGAGTTTGCGGCCGCCCGGAGTCCACTGCGGAGCACGGAGCGCTCGCTCTGTGCCCCCGCAGTGGTATCTCTTCACCTGTGTGCGCTCCGGAGGAGTCGCATGCAGGGGAAGAGATACGGACAGTGCCCGGCCAGCGCAGCGCCTGGACATTGTCAGCCGTGCTGGGCCCTTCAGTTATATGCGCTCCGTGAGGAGCCGCATATAACTGAAGCGCCCTGTCAGCACTCGGGCCATCGCAGCGCCTGAGTGCCGACAGTAAATTTCGAGTATAAGCCGAGGGAGGGTTTTTCAGCACATTTTTTTGGGCTGAAAAACTCGGCTTATACTCGAGTATATACGGTTATATATATATATATATAAAATACAGAAAGTATGTTATATATATAAATATATATAATATAAATATATATATGACTATACACACACATACATAATCTATAAAAATATACACACACACAGAAATATGTAAATATACATACAAATCTCTGGAAGATGCATGTACCACACCCTAAAATTGTACACATTCCAAAACGGGCAAGAAATTCTGTTGTGCATGCAAAGACGTTATCATTCCTGGTTAAGGTGTGTCTTCGTCTCAGAACGTATGATTCTGAAAGACAGTCAGATCACTTCCCTGGACCATTTAATATTTTGGTGAGGTGAGCAGGGCAAGCTTAAAAGCTTGAAGTGCAAGTTCACCTTTAGACAAGTTGGAGTCGATATTTAGCAAACATAAAGATGCTACAAAGTGATATATCTTACTTATGTACCACCGTGTGATTAGCTGTGATGAAATGTGCAAAAAGGAGAAAAAATATAAAGTTGGAGACAGACAGCTTGTCATTTGAATAGCAGCCAACATTCCAGGATACCCAGAGGGATTCTGTATGTATAACCAGAGCTGGCCCTATGGTGGACAAGCCCTGTGCGATACCTGATGTTAGTGCCCTCCCCATTTATAGTGCACCATTGAACAGCGTAAGGCCATGTTCACACGGCTTAAAATTGGATGTATTTCAGTCCGTAATTACACGCCGGAGTGCGCAAATTATGGGCTGAAAACGTCCCTGTCATTACGGTAATCCCCAGTTTCTCAAAGAGAACTATGGGGTTACGTCTCCTCTCCCCGCTCGGGAATCCGCGCGGGGGGAGATGAGTGACATGTGAAAATTAATCAGCGGGGTATAGCTCCCCCCCCGCTCCCGCCCCGCCCCCCGGCCCCACGGCGGAATTGCGGGGCGTAATTACATCCCGCAGTTAAGCCGTGTGAACATAGCCTAAGACTAATCAAATCCAGCTCAGCCTTATTAGAAGTGTTATATGATATAGAACAACACGTCTAAACAACAAAGCACTGCAACCACCAAATATAGAAAACTACGAGACTATACAGAGTCTTAGTAGCAGCACATCAAATGGAAAATAGAAACCATAACAATGAGCCAGATCTGTTACTGAACAGACGCCACCAGACCCCACACGATTCATCAAGTCACACTATGATCACAAAAGGAATATCCACTGGAAAAATTTTGTGCAAGCAACAGTTTTGACTATCACGTATAATACTAGAATTATCACATATAATAGCAATTGTAATGGGGCCTTTATGATCATTAAATTGATAACTGATCTATAGGAAAATCCTCACAGTAAGGGGCCGTTCACACGGCTTATTCTGGGACTGATTCCAGCCGTACTGCGCGCCATATTGGCGCTGCAGTACAGCTGGAAACCGTCCCAGTCATTACGGTAATTCCATCTCTTCTCCCCACTCGGCGAATACGTCCCCGCAATTACGTCGGCAACAAGCCATGTGAACATTGCCTTACTGTCACAAGGTGACCCAGTGGCATGGCTAGAGTTTTTGCCATTTGGGCCCACCCTTTTTTCAGACCACACCCCTCCATTTCCAGACCGCACTTCTTTTTACAGGTTCTTCATCAAACCATAAACCATCATTGCCACTTAAAAAAAATCATGTTTATGTCACAATATTTGAAGAGCCAAAACTGTTACTTTTTTGTCGATGTAGCTGTGTGAAGGTTTTTTATTTGTGGCTTGAATATATTGCAATACATTACTGTATTGCTATGTATTATACTGTAAGTCTGACAGGCAGCCTATTAGAGTCTACTAGAGTCATGTACATAGTAGTCCCCGGAGTCGATTGCTAAGGTCTTAACAATCGACTTGAGGCCTTAACAACTGGCTTAACAACCGACTGGAGTCCGCGGAGTCGATTGCTAACTCTTATCAACTGACTTGAGCTGAGGCCTTAACAACCGGCTTAACGACTGTTAGCGACTTCACACGCAGTAAATTATGTGTCCCCCAGTGAAGGTAATAGGGTCCCCCAGTAAGTTATACGTCCTCTAGTAGGTGGTTATATACTTTATATATCTCCCAGTAGGTAGGTGTGTAGTTTATATGTCCCCCAGCAGGTATATAGGCAGGTTATGGATCCCCCAGTAGGTATATAGGCAAGTTATGGATCCCCCAGTAGGTATATAGGCAGGTTTAGGTCCCCCAGTAGGTATATAGGCAGGTTTAGGTCCCCCAGCAGGTATATAGGCAGGTTTAGGTCCCCCAGCAGGTATATAGCCAGGTTTAGGTCCCCCAGCAGGTATATAGCCAGGTTTAGGTCCCCCAGCAGGTATATAGCCAGGTTTAGGTCCCCAGCAGGTATATAGGCAGGTTTAGGTCCCCCAGCAGGTATATAGACAGGTTATAGGTCCCCCAGCAGGTATATAGGCAGGTTTAGGTCCCCCAGCAGGTATATAGGCAGGTTTAGGTCCCCCAGCAGGTATATAGATAGCTTATAGGCCCCACAGCAGGTATATAGATAGCTTATAGGTCCCACAGCACGTGTATATTTAGGTAGCTTATAGGCCTCACAGCACATATGTAGGTAGATTATAGCTCCTCCCTGCACGTATATAAGTAGATAATAGCCCCCCTCCCTGCACATATAACAATAGATAATAGCCCCCCTCCCTGCACATATAACAATAGATAATAGCCCCCCTCCCTGCACATATAACAGTAGATAATAGCCCCCCTCCCTGTACATATGACAGTAGATAATAGCCCCCCTCCCTGCACATATAACAGTAGATAATAGCCCCCCTCCCTGCACATATAACAATAGATAACAGCCCCCCTCCCTGCACATATAACAGTAGATAACAGCCCCCCTCCCTGCACATATAACAATAGATAACAGCCCCCTCCCTGCACATATAACAATAGATAATAGCCCCCCTTCCTGCACATATAACAATAGATAATAGCCCCTCCCTGTACATATAACAATAGATAACAGCCCCCCTCCCTGCACATATAACAATAGATAACAGCCCCCCTCCCTGCACATATAACAATAGATAATAGCCCCTCCCTGTACATATAACAATAGATAACAGCCCCCCTCCCTGCACATATAACAATAGATAACAGCCCCCCTCCCTGCACATATAACAATAGATAACAGCCCCCCTCCCTGCACATATAACAATAGATAACAGCCCCCCTCCCTGCACATAAAACAGTAGATAATAGACCCCCAGCATGAATAGCGCTAATTAAAAGTAATACCCTGACAGCACTTACCTGACCTCGCTCCCCGCCGCTGTCGCTGTCGCTGTCGGTGCTCCCGGTCTTTTCTTCAGCGGCGTGACGTCACCAGGCCGCGCGCGGGCAGCGTGATGACGCGCACGCCGCCTGGGCTGTGCACATCCTGTTCGGCCACAGATTACTCCGCGGAGCTCTCTGCTCCGCTGAAGCATCTAACTGTATGTGCGTCCGCCGGACGCACATACAGTTAGTCCCGCCACCGCTGCCGTCGCCAAGGTCCTAAGCCGCTAAGCCGATAGCTTAGCGACTGGTAGCAGCTTAGGACCCTAACGATCGGCGGCGGCGGCGTATAGCGGCGGCGCCGGGGACTAGTACATAGCAGACCCTGAGGACATTATTTTGCCTCTGGCTGCCATGGCGACTATGAACATCTTGAGATCGTGTTGCAGGGGTTCCCACAGATGATAGAGGGACCCCCTCCATTCTGTTATCCACCTAGATGCCATGAATGCTACTGACTGTGGTATCTTGCAGGTTAAATGGCTAGAATCGGAGCAAGCTCTGTCCCCAGTCACTGCAGCAGCAGCTTGGTTGTACCCTACAGCCAACTTCTGGCCCGAATGGTGCAGGCCTGGCCCTAAGCCTGGACCATCTAAGTGCCAGACATGTGGGGCCAGGAAGACTTGTCAACTCTTCCGGGGCTTCAGGGATGTTGGCAATTGTGGTGTCGGGGGCAGATGCTCCCGCCCTTCATTTTGCTACACCAATGAGGTAACCTATGAACATCTTGTGATTGAGTTACAGGGCTGCCCACAGATGATAGAGGGACGCCCTTTTGTCTGTTAACCACCTAGATGCCATGATCGCTACTGAGAGTGGTATCTTGCATGTTAAATGGCTAAGATCAGAGCAAGCTCTTTCCCCAGCAGCTGCAGAAGCAGCTTGGTTGTACCTTACAGCCAACTTCTGGCCCGAATGGTGCAGACATGGAACTGAGCCTGACCATCCAAGTGCCATACATGTGTGGCACCAGGGAGACTTGTCAACTCTTCTACGGCTTCGGGGGAGTTGGCAATTGGGATGTCCCGGGCGGATGCTCGCACCCTTCATTTTGCTACAACAATGAGCTGACCTATGAACATCTTGTGATCGCGTTGCAGGGCTGCCCACAGATGATAGAGGGATGCCTTTTGTCTATTAACCACCTAGATGCCATGATCATTACTGTGAGTGGCATCTTGCAGGTTAAATGGCTAGGATCAGAGCAAGCTCTGTCTCCAGCCGCTGCAGTAGCAGCTTGGTTGTACCCTACAGCCAATTTCTGGTACAAATGGTGCAGGCCTAGCCCTGAGCCTGCACCGTCCAAGTGCCATACATATGTGGCACCTGGGAGACTTGTCAACTCTTCTACGGCTTTGGGGGAGTTGGCAATTGTGATGTCTGGGGCGGATGCTCGCACCCTTCATTTTGCTACAGCAATGAGGTGACCTAAAGTATAGAGCTGGGGCTTCTCTTAAACAAAAATTCAATAAAAGTCTAATATGTAATTGGTACAAATAAGTTTACATTACACAAGTCTGTGACTGTAGACTGTAGCTAGTTTTCAATAAAAAAAAATTCATACTAAAGAACTTTAACTCTGTTGGCCCCAGTGCAAAATCCATGACAGGGTCCAACAACTATCAAATATCATTTGTAGTATTTGCCTCCTCATATAAAACAGGACATTTTTTTGTGGGACCCCTCTGGCCTAAATGAATCCACTTTTTTTTGCCCTTTTTAGTTGTGTCCCTATATCCACTGTTGTTACAATGCTGTTACATTTCCGGTAACATAAATCTCTAGGATGAACCATAGGGGTTTGTTGGTTAACAATGTTTTACTATTTTTGCGCATAGTGTTTACTTACATTAATTTGTCGGCAGCTGACGACTTTCTCTTTATAAGACCATTTTGCTTGCAGAAATCACACTGATTTCAAATGGTAGGAAGCATCATTTCTTGGCATCTAGCCACAGCTTTAAGCAATGAAAGCGCTTGTGCTGGAAGGAAAGTATACGAATTCGCTCTCCTCCACAAGTAAGGCTGGGTTTACATCTGCAGCGTAGGTTTCATTCAGAACCTCTGTTACAGAGGTGAAAAACTGAAGTCAAGACGCAGATGTGAACCAGGCCTAAGAAAATGCTCTTGTGCCAGCCACACCAGAACGCTTTCTTCCTTCTACAGGAGAACACATTTGCATACTTCTCCCATGAAGCATTACCTGGAAAATACAGTGCCTTGCGAAAGTGCCCTGGGTTTCTTCTCATGGATGACAATGCTAGGCCTTATGTGGCTGAAGTGCATATATATATATATATATATATATATATATATATATATATATATATAGTTCACAGAAAATCAGCAGCACTTCCAATAGATAATGCAATTAAAGCGGGTTGCCAGCAAAAAATGGGACTTCCGGCAAGGAGACCACTAAAACATAAGTACAGAAAAAATTGCGGCACTCACGGTAGCAAATTTAAAGTGGTAAAAGTGAGTTTATTTCCACATAGTAGATAAACGACGTTTCGGCTCCCTCACAGAGCCATTTTCAAGTGATAGTGATAATAACAAGTGCTCAATATATAAAACAGACTGTGATACATCAATAAACATCAAAATTACTGCAAACATAGTGTACAATACATACAATCAATCTTAAAATTTCAATGACAATACAAAAGTGTTATTAAGAGGAAGCATTGCATATACATCAACGCTACCAATAAAAATACAGTGCATAATAATCAAAATTATAATAATTAGGGGGCGGAGACCACCATCACTCACCAATAACCAAATCATGAGAAGCTGTATACTGTAAAGGATCTTTTCGGCGTCTCAAAGCTTACACTATGCATGTCAGAGAACATAGTTCTAACAGCGTCTAGAAAATCAAAGTGCGCATGTCCGGAAGTGCTGTTGGCAAAAGCCGACGCGTCCGTGGCAACAGCTACTATACATCTAGGAAATCAAAGCGCGCATATCCGGAAGTGTCGTCGGCAAAAGCCGACGCGTCCGTGGCAACAGCTACTATGCAGAGAATCACAAATGCTGCAATGTGCGTGTATCCGAAAATAACATCGAATGCCATCGCATCTATAGCAGCGCCTGCTAGATGGAAGCTAACAGCTAAAAATTCTCACAGTATGCATAGAATTAAAACATAATCAAAATTTACTATAGAGAAACTAATCAAAAACCTTATGTTTCTAATGAAAACATGATTTGTCAAAAAATAACAATATGAAAAAATAAGGAGGTGATGGGGGTCCCGATCCCAGCAGATCAATGATGTTAAAATGATCTGGAAAGACAAAAGAAAAAACTATTAATAAAAATATATAAAGAAACCACAAAAAATTATTTCTAAAAGGCAAAAATGAAACACATAAAAAATGGAAAAGGTGGCAAGCCTCATCTGAACATGCCTGGAGAAATTTTATAATCAATATTCAAACCCCTAGGTTTCAATGACTTAGTGTTAAAAATCCACATCAACTCCTTCTTCTTGAGAAGGGTATGTCTGTCCCCACCACGTTTGGGCATAGGGACATGATCTACAGCCATACATCTAAGATCCCATTCACAATGTCCCACCTCATGAAACTGTTTGGAAACTGGAAGATCCAAACGATTTTTACGTATTGTGTATCTGTGATTGTTTAATCTAGTTTTTAGATCACATGTAGTTTCTCCTACGTAAATAAAATTACAAGGGCACCATAGGATATAGATGACCCAATCAGAGCTGCATGTAAGGTGGAAATTAATCTCAAAAACCTCACCGGTAGCAGGATGTACAAAGTTATTACCTTTTTTCATAATGCGACAATTTATACAACTAAGGCAAGGGAATGACCCCAGTTGACTTTTACCAAAAAAAGTCTGTCGTGATTTTGTAACTGGAATTAAGTTCTTAACTAACCTGTCTTTCAAATTGGGAGCTCTCCTATAGGATATTAATGGTAAGGATTGGAAATCAGCAACCTGCTTAAAACTAGTTCATATAATGTGCCAATGTTTTTTAATTATACGAATAATATCAGAACTAGCATCACAAAAAGTGGAAACAAAAGAAACCCTCGGAACTGGATTCCGACTCCTAAACTGTTGACGAGCCTCATTGTAGGTCATATTAGACACTTTCTGTACATGCCTGGAAATAATTTTTTGAGGATAACCACGTGCAGCAAATTTACAAGAAAAATCATCAACAATTTTTAACCAAGTTTCTTCTGAGTCTACAATACGCCTAGCACGAAGTAACTGGCTAGAAGGTAAAGATCTGCGCATACTGGTTGGATGACTGCTGCTAAAATGTAACAACGTGTTCCTATCTGTGTCCTTTACATGTAAATCAGTATGCAATTCAGAACCAACAATAGACACTACAGTATCAAGAAAAGAGATCTTCTCATCAGAATAAATCAATGTGAATTCTAAACCAGAAGCTATGTGATTCAAAAACACCTGAAAATCCAGCAGCTCCTGTATATCACCAGTCCAAATTAGAAAGATATCATCTATGTACCTCCACCACCTCAGAACCTTGCCAAAGTGGGAAGATACATAGATGAAATCCCTCTCCAGCCAGGACATGAAAATGTTGGCGTACGTTGGCGCCACATTTGTCCCCATGGCTGTCCCTCTCAGCTGTAAATAAAAAGAATCGGCAAGGGTGGGGCGGTGGTGGTTATGGATTTGCGTCAATATCTCTCTGAAGCGGACAGTTGTCTGATTCTGAGATATATAAAAAACTTCTAAATGATCCTAAATTTGTCTTTTTACAGAGACTTAAAACCATAGTTGAGGATGCTTTTGAAGGAAAATTGATTGATCAAAAATTAAAAGAATTCCTAATTATTACTCACCCAGTGACTCCGATTTTGTATCTATTACCAAAGATACATAAGTCTATCCGGAATCCTCCGGGTAGACCTATTGTGTCTGGGAGGCATTCTCTTTTTAGTAATGTTTCCATTTTTTGGGATAAAGTTTTATGTCCATTTGTTATGGAGTCCCAGTCTTATATTCAAGATACCACTGATTTTTTATCTAAGATTAGCTCTTTAGTGGTACCTGAGGGAGCAATTTTGGCTTCTTTTGATGTAGTTAGTTTGTATACTTCTATAGCTCATGAACAAGGCTTAGCTGCGGTTGGTCGGATTTTGCAGGGATCTACTTTTTCTGACCCTGGGAAAGAATTTTTGTTATCTTTGCTGAATATGGTACTCACATGCAATTATTTCCAATTTGTCGATTATTTTTATTTACAGCTGAGAGGGACAGCCTCTCGTCAACAGGTTAGGAGTCGGAATCCATTTCCGAGGGTTTCTTTTGTTTCCACTTTTTGTGATGCTAGTTCTGATATTATTCGTATAACTATTGGCACATTATACGAACTAGTTTTAAGCAGGTTGCTGATTTCCAATCTTTACCTTTAATATCCTATAGGAGAGCTCCCAATTTGAAAGACAGGTTAGTTAAGAACTTAATTCCAGTTACAAAATCACGACAGACTTTTTTTGGTAAAAATCAACTGGGGTCATTCCCTTGCCTTAGTTGTATAAATTGTCGCATTATGAAAAAAGGTAATACCTTTGTACATCCTGCTACCGGTGAGGTTTTTGAGATTAATTTCCACCTTACATGCAGCTCTGATTGGGTCATCTATATCCTATGGTGCCCTTGCAATTTCATTTACGTAGGAGAAACTACATGTGATCTAAAAACTAGATTAAACAATCACAGATATACAATACGTAAAAATCGTTTGGATCTTCCAGTTTCCAAACACTTTCATGAGGTGGGACATTGTGAATGGGATCTTAGATGTATGGCTGTAGATCATGTCCCTATGCCCAAACGTGGTGGGGACAGACATACCCTTCTCAAGAAGAAGGAGTTGATGTGGATTTTTAACACTAAGTTATTGAAACCTAGGGGTTTGAATATTGATTATAAAATTTCTCCAGGCATGTTCAGATGAGGCTTGCCACCTTTTCCATTTTTTATGTGTTTCATTTTTGCCTTTTAGAATAAATTTTTTGTGGTTTCTTTATATATTTTTATTAATAGTTTTTCCTTTTGTCTTTCCAGAACATTTTAACATCATTGATCTGCTGGGATCGGGACCCCCATCACCTCCTTATTTTTTCATATTGTTATTTTTTGACAAATCATGTTTTCATTAGAAACATAAGGTTTTTGATTAGTTTCTCTATAGTAAATTTTGATTATGTTTTAATTCTATGCATACTGTGAGAATTTTTAGCTGTTAGCTTCCATCTAGCAGGCGCTGCTATAGATGCGATGGTATTCGATGTTATTTTCGGATACACGCACCTCGCAGCATTTGTGATTCTCTGCATAGTAGCTGTTGCCACGGACGCGTCGGCTTTTGCCGACGACACTTCCGGATATGCGCGCTTTGATTTTCTAGATGTATAGTAGCTGTTGCCACGGACGCGTCGGCTTTTGCCGACAGCACTTCCGGACAGCGCACTTTGATTTTCTAGACGCTGTTAGAACTATGTTCTCTGACATGCATAGTGTAAGCTTTGAGACGCCGAAAGATCCTTTACAGTATACAGCTGCTCATATTTGGTTATCGCCTGAATTATGTATATCTCCGCCCCTAATTATTAAATTGGATATTATGGCACTGTATTTTTATTGTACGTTGATGTATAGCAATGCTTCTCTTAAAACACTTTTGTATTGTCATTGTAATTTGTAAGCATGATTGTAGATCTTACACTATGTACGGCAGTAATTTGATGTTATGATGTATCACAGCTGTTTTAATATGAGCACTTGGTTACACTATCACCTGAAAATGCTCTGGAGGACCGAAATATCGTTATATCTACTATGGGAATAAACTCACTTCACACTTTAAATTGACTATCCGTGAGTGCCGAACTTTTCTGTACTTATATATATATAATATGATATAGTGCCTTGCGAAAGTATTCGGGGTCCCCCTTGAAATTTTTCAACCTTTTGCCCTAAATTTGAGGCTTCAAACATAGAGAATAGAGCATTCTAAATTATTTTATGAATGGCAAAGAATCAACATAAATAACTAAGTGGAGCCCGAAAGAGCTCAAACATGGATGGATAAGTTGTTTGAAATCCACAGTGAACAATTTAAGGGAAGAATTTATTGGTATTTAAACTTTTGTAAAAAATCAAAAACTGAAAAGTGGGGCGTGCCAAATTATTCGGCCTCCTTAAGTTAATACTTTGTAGCGCCACCTTTTGCTGTGATTACAGCTGCAAGTCGCTTGGGGTTTGTCTCTATCAGTTTTGCACATCGAGAGACTGAAATTCTTGCCCAGTCTTCCATGGAAAACAGCTGGAGCTCAGTGAGGTTGGATGGAGAGCGTTTGTGAACAGAAGTTTTCAGCTCTCTCCACAGATTCTCGATTGGATTCAGGTCTGGACTGTGACTTGGCCATTCTAACACCTGGATACGTTTATTTGTGAACCTTCCATTGTAGATTTTGCTTTATGTCTTGTTGGAAGATAAATCTCCGTCCCAGTCTCAGGTCTTTTGCAGACTCCAAAAGGTATTCTACCATAATGGTCCTGTATTTGGCTCCATCCATCTTCCCATCAATTTTAACCATCTTCCCTGTCCCTGCTGAAGAAAAGCCCAAACCATGCTGCTGCCCCCACCATGTGTGACAGTGGGGATGGTGTGTTCAGGGGGAGGAGCTGTGTTGCCTTTACACCAAACATATCATTTTGCATTGTGGCCATAAAATTGGTTTTTGGTTTCATCTGAGCAGAGCCCCTTCTTCCACATGTTTGGTGTCTTCTAGGTGGCTTGTGGCAAACTTTAAACGAGACTTTTTATGGATATCTTTGAGAAATGGCTTCTTCTTGCCACTCTTCCATAAATGCCAGATTTGTGTAGTGTACGACTGATTGTTGTCCTATGGACAGACTCTCCCACCTCAGCTGTAGATCTCTGCAGTTCATCCAGAGTGATCATGGGCCTCTTGGCTACAACTCTGATCAGTCTTCTCCTTGTTTGAGATGAAAGTTTAGAGGGACAGCTGGTAGATTTGCAGTGGTCTGATACTCCTTCCATTTCAATATGATCGCTTTCACAATGCTCCTTGGGAGGTTTAAAGTTTGGGAAACCTTTTTGTATCCAAATCCGGCTTTAAACTACTCCACAACAGTATCACTGACCTACCTGGTGTGTTCCTTGGTCTTCATGATGCTCTCTGCGCTTTAAACAGAACCCTGAGACTATCACAGAGCAGCTGCATTTATACGGAGACTTGATTACACACAGGTGGATTATATTTATCATCATCAGTCATTCAGGACAACATTGGATTATTCAGAGATCCTCACTGAACTTCTGAAGTGAGTTTGCTGCACTGAAAGTAAAGGGGCAGAATAATATTGCACGCCCCTAAGTGAAGAGGAAGTAGAAGATGAAGAGGAACAGGAGAAGGATGAAGAGCCTCCAAAGAAGGTTGCCAAGAAAGAAAAAGCCAAACCCAAAGCGGCATCAAAGAGTAAAAAAGCTGCACGGTCTTCAAACATATTGCACGCCCCACTTTTTAGTTTCTTATTTTTTACAAAAGTTTAAAATAACCAATACATTTCATTCCACTTCACAATTGTGTCCCACTTGTTGATTCTTCACAAAAAAATTAAAATTTTATATCTTTATGTCTTAAACCTGAAATGTGGCAAAAGGTTGAAAAGTTTAAGGGGGCCGAATACTTTCGCAAGGCACTGTAAATCTTTATATTACCGCTCTCTTCAATGAGAATCAGGGCCAAAGGTTGTAATAATTTAGTAGATAGCTAAAAAAACTATTTATTATATAAATATATATATAAAATTGGTATATAAATATTTTTAATATATAAATAAAATAAATATGTTGGGGTGTGAATAAAAATTATAATATATAAATATTACACACACACAAAAAAATAAAATGAAAAAAAAAAAAATATAATAAAATTATCACAATAAAAATATATATAAATATAATAACACACAACTATATATATAAGAAAATTAATATATATAAAAAAAATATCACACAAAATATATATATGAATATAAAAAATATATATATAAATAATAAATAAATAAAATTATATATATATATATATATATAAAAACACAATTTAAAAATATATAAATTAAAAATTTTATATATATAATATATATTCGCACAACTATAAAATCTTATATACGCTATTTATAAACACCAAAATAAGTAATTATTGAATATAAAATCTATTATATTATAATATATATATATATATATAATATATATATATATAAATATATATATATATTACATATATAATATATATATAAATATATATATTATATATATGAATATATATATACACATAATAATATATATATATATATATATATATATATATATATATATATAAATTAGGCCAACAAACCATATAAAAACATGACACAAACATATATGTATATGATAGAAAGGAATTAAACAACTCTTCCCACACAACAGAAAAACGTTTTTTCCCCAATACAAATCATCAAAAGTGACCTTGTTGTAGTCCAAGAATAAAATGAGCATAAGGTGCAAATAACAAGGGGTAGGACCTAAATTACCATATAAACATGAAAGAGAGATTAATGTAACCAGTGTATACATCTAATTAACAATGTAACTTGGTAAAATTATATATCTACATAGGCAATAGAAAAATAAGTCACATTCAATATCCAAACATCCTTCACCACCAGTATACCACTAATGCTAGAAATAGAAAGTACTGGATTCAGCAAAAATGAAGTTGGCGCTGAGGTCAGGCAGAAATAGTCTTCAACCCGTCATAATGTTTACTTTCTTACACTTTGGTCACTGGTCCCCTTGTGACCTTGTGTTTCACAGAAATATAAATCAGTGTTCAAGCTCCGAAACCTTCTCAACGTTGGGCGTATTCTGTCACCTACAGGATGTGCTAAACACAAAGCTGATATGTTGCCTAAGAAGTGTGGCAAGAACTATTCTAAGACATGAAGACTACTTCACTGCAAAGCAAACTGGAATTTTTCACATATCTGCAGATGGAAATCTAAATTTGGTATATACAGTGTTCCAATGTACTGTATACACACTTTGAATGATTAAGGCACATTTTGTTCAGTATTTGTTCGAACTTCCAATAGCACTTTTAGGATAGATTTCCTTTGTTCAAAGCTTAGTCAGGCTTCACCTGAAAAGAAGGTAAAATTGAAAGGAACCTGTTAGGTGGTTTATGCTGCCCTATCTGAGAGCAGGGTTATATTATAGAGGAGAGAAGCGGAACTCTGTGATATATAGGGTTATATGGTAGAGGAGAGAAGCTGAGCTCTGTGATATCTAGGGTTATATGATAGAGGAGAGGAACTGAGCTCTGTGATATATAGGGTTATATGATAGAGGAGAGGAACCGAGCTCTGTGATATATATATATAGGTTTATATGATTTGGAGCAGGAGTTCTTAGTAAAAAGCATAAAATAAACTCCACTGCTGGGCCCAGAAACAGCCCAACTGGTGGCCTCTAGAGTCAACTCAAACCTGTGGGCCCAAGGTACTGTAGTCCGACACTGGTCCCACCGTACACATTGATGGCATATCAATAGGACATGCCATCAATGTGAGATAGTTCCCACCTCTGCATCCTGAAATCTCTCTTTCAACAGAAAGGGGGTCGGAACCGAACACACATCTATCACATATTGTTGGTGTATCCTATTGATTTGCCATCAATGTGTACGGTGGTACAACTCCTTTAATGAGGATTTAACACAACGTAATATGTGATGCACAAGTTGCTCGCAGCTAGCTGACCGTGCATGAGAATGAGGAGAGCAGCGCTTGCTACCATCCTCTCTATTCACTTCTATGGAAGCTGCCGATTACAGCCGAGCATACCCACTCATCTATATTCCAAACTCCTATAGAAGTGAAAGGTGAGGACGGCTGCAAGCTTAGCCCTCCTTATTCTCATGCACGGAATGCTTAACCCCTTAACTTCCAGGCCTGAAAAGTAGTTAATGACCAGAACTTTTTTTAGTTTTTGCCTTTTGCGTTTCAACAGTTGTAACTTTTTTATTTTTTCAATGACGCAGCTGTATGAGGCCTCTTTTTATTTGAGACAAGTTGTACTTTATGGGGGAATAGTTTAAGTTCACTTATAAATAATTGCAGAATTTTTTTATTTTTATTTTTGAAATTTTTGTTTTTTTACATTTTTTTTACACCATTCATATTTCACATGTAATAACTTGTTAGATTAATTCTAAGGTCGTGTGGATACCTTATATATGTAGGTTTTTTTGTGTGTGTAATTTATGCACAATTATTTTTTATTAAATATTTATTTTTATTTTATTATTTATTTTTTTTACACTTTTTATGTTTTTTTTTACTTTTTTTTTTTTTTTTTAAATCCCCTGAAGGGAGAACTGTTACATTTTTTTTTTTTTTTTTTTTTTACAATTAATATATGCTAATACATTATAATCTGTGTCAGTCTGACACAGGCAGTGGTCAGGACAGCACACAGGCTGGCCTGATCACTGGCTTGTTACACAGACAGCTCTGGGGCTACTCTAGGTCCCCAAGGCTGACTGTGCAGCCATTCCCTGGGCTCTGTCAAGTCACCGGGTGTTCCGATCAACCGACAGAGCAGGGGAACCCTTTGATTGCGCTGCTTTAACGCACCACCGCAATCAAAGGGTTAAAGCATCGTGTTGCGGAGGTTTCCCAGGATCCCAGGACATGCTCTGGGATCAGGGCTGTGTAGTACAGCCCCGATCCCAGCACAGTTGCGGCGCCGGGCGCAGCAAACCCCGAGGTCTACAGCGACGCCAAAAGACGTCGCTGTAGACGAACAACCCGCACCAGCTGACGCCAAAAGTCAGTGGGCAGTCGTTATGGGGTTAAAGGGAACCTATCACATAGATTATGCCCCCCTTGCTGAGGACAGCACAAGCTAGTGACAGGCATGTTGTTTCCAGGCTTTTTCCCCTTATTCTGTAAATGCTGTAGTTTCAAGCATTTAATGTCAAATCTGGCGTTTGCAGCGGTTTTTGCCAGAGAGAGTCCAAATTATTCATGAGAGGTGTTAGCTCCCCCCCACCCAAGGATACCCCCCCCCCTGCAGTTTTTCACAGGGTTTTTCTACCTATTCAAAGTAACAGGTTAATCAGCTGTGAGGTGAGCGGGTCATGAAGTAAGCGGTCTCTTTGTTTGCAGTACAGGCTGAAAACTGCCAGATTTGAGCATTATATACTCTGAAACTGCTGTATCTTACAGAATAAGGGACACAGTGCTGGAAACAACGGGTTTTCCCACTATTTTGCTGCCCCAGCAAGGGGGGCATAATCTATTGATAGTTTTTTTTAATACAACGTCCTGTCACAATATTTACTTTGGGGGAAAACCCCCCTTTAACCCTTACGACTTTTGGACGTATGGGTACATGCTGATGCCGATAAGGGGCTTTGTAGCGGGATCACATTTATTATTGCTGTCTAAAAGTCATTCAGTGTAAACTTATACTTGCAGCCCAAAAATGTGCCTGATTTGTCACAGTGGCCTCTGCTGTACGATACATTTGCCTCTTTCTTAGAATTGTCTAGCTTTTTATTATCAGTTGGCATACTTTGTACACCTGAATGATTGCACAGCATCTTGCATTGTGACCATACCACTTCCCATGGAGACACATCTCTTTTGGCTAAGCTGCTCCCCTGTGATGGAGAGGTAGGAGAAAGTGTCTAAAGCCCATAATAAATGTGTATGTGACACACTGTGCCAAAGATGCACCACTTTTATGACACCTGGGGGACATGTATGGAAACTGTCTTGGTCTAAGACTTTCTTTGTTGCCCATAGCAACCAATCAGAGCGCCCCTTTTATTTTTTCAGAGCTCTATATGAAATGAGAGGGGAGCTCTACAAAAAAATTGGGCCCGTATGAACCCGACTAAGGGTGCAACTATTGTACCCAAAACTTTCCAAAATCTACAGCAGGTCCGTTCGTCTGAAGCCCCTTAAAATTATGTAAACTTTTTTTGGTTTCCCCCTGCATAAAAAACCCGGGTTTGGTACTAGCAATAACCAGCCAAAATAGCCAGTAGAAGAAACATGATATTAGTCATTAGTACTAAACTGGCCCTAGAAGGGCTTGTGCAGTTAAAAATTTTATTTTTAGCATATTGTTAATGCCCCCTTCAAAAAAAAATTAAAGGGATCCCCACCTCTCCTCCGCGGGACAGTGTTTGGTTTCCTTCTGTTCCCCTTGCTTTTTGTTTCCCAAACCCAGGATGTCAACCTGCAGCTCCTTAAATTGTCCACGGTGGTAAAATTGCCATTGGTTTGACCACCCACCTTTTTATTTGGCCCCCACCAGTGATTCAGCTGCAGAAATTTGTGTCCTGTTTTTGATTAAAAAAGGGAAGAAAACAGAAGACTGGCAGAGAATGAGGACGGTGCAGCGCTGGATCCAAATGAGAGGAAAGATGAGTATAATTTTTTTTTTTTCATTTTTAATAGGCAGCAGTATGCTGAAAATAATGATAATAATAATAAACAACCCTTTGAATGTTCGAGGAATTATATAAAATTTAGAAAAAGGGGGTCATACCCCCGCCTCCCAAAACGCCCCGGGGACAGTCCCGAGGGCCCCCGCCCAGTTCTTCCGGGGGGCCCACCTTGTTTTTTCCAGTTTATGCCGTGAACTTAAACGATCACAAAAAGGGTCCCAGCTGATCAGGGGAAAGGTGCAGCCAAAACAACAAAAACCCCGCCCATGTTCATGTGTTGTTTTTGGCCCCGGTTGGTTTGGTTTTTGCACATGACGATAAACCCTTTAAACAAATACAGTAGGTGAGCGGAAACGGTGTGGACTGATGGGGAGCGTCGGCGGGGGGTATGTTTCTTTTTAAAATTTTTTTCATGCCCCAACGGATAACAACTTTCTTAACCCCAAAAACCCCCCCTTTAAAGAAAACCCTGTCACTTTGATTACCCCCCCTTTGGCTGGGGGCAAAAAAGCTAGTGTCAGACCTGTTTTTTCCGTCCCTGTGTCCCTTTTTTTCTGTAAGATGCTGTATTTTTCCGGGTTTTTTTAATGTTTAAAAATCTGCAGTTTTCACCCAAAGAGTCATTCAAAAGGTCCTTCAAAGGGGTCATTTTTTTTAAAAACCCGGGTTTCTTTCGGAGGCTACCCCCGCCCACCTCAACAAACAAACCAAAATTACTTTAAATTTGGTAGAAAATTGAAAACGGGTCGGGGGCAGGCTGGGCCTTTTGGTGGGTGGGGCTAACACCTACCCCATAAATTAAGATTTGGGGGGTAAATGCTCTAAAACTGCTGCATTTTTCAGAATAAGGGAACACCAGCGCTGGAAACAGAAGTCGGGCATTTAGCTTTTTGCGGGCCCTCGAAAGGGGGGGGCAATCCCATGGGGCAGGTTCTTTTTTAAAAGCAGGGTCCCAACAAAATTTCCCCAAAAAATGTGACCCCCAATTCCAACCCTAAACAGGGTTGGGGAAGAAAAGGGTATGTGTAACAGCTCGTGTGCGGCCCGACCCCCAGCCCGCAGGCAATCCATTATCAGGGGGCCGGGTTCCTGATTTGAAGGGCAGCACGCAAAGGTAAAATTGCCCCTTCCCAAAATCCATTCTTCGGGAGCTTTTTAAGGATCCCGTTTCCCTGTTTTTCCCGTCAGTTGTTGGGGTCCATACCCTTGCGTCTCTGCTTTTTCCTAGAGTATTCCCTACCGTCTGTTTTTGCCCTCGTCCTCTTACGTTTACTGTGCCATTGTCATCTGCCCGTCCTGTCTCTGCCTGGCCTCCTCCCTTCCGGTGCCTTTTGCCTACCCCGGTTCCACGCCTGGTTAGTCCGGCGATATTTTCTGTTTTAGTGTCACCGCTGGGTCCTACATAGGGGGTAGCGCCCGGGGGGGTTCCCGCGGAAAAGTCCGTCTGTTTGTGGCGGGTCCCTGAAAAAGGGCCCCTTGCTCTCCCCTGCCTTGGGGAAAGCCCCAAATTCCCCCGGGACCAGAATCCACCTCCCTGCAGCGAGCGGGCGTGACAGTAGTTATGCGGCAAATTGCGTACAATGCCCCAAGTACGGCCCCCAAAAACCTCAATTATAGCACTCATTAATTTTACTGCCCATTCCCCGACACATACTAAATGGCCGTCAAAACAAGAAAAAATGGGATCCAGGGGAAAAGCCCGGCCATACCTTCAACCAGCAGGCATACAGCGGTGCATAAAGGTGACTGCGACTATACGCCAAGTGAATTCAACCTAACAGGGTGACAACATGGTCTGTGACATTGCTCGTTTTCTATCCCCATAAACAGTGCCAAAGAAAGTCTTAAGATTTTGGGATCTTTTCAACCAAGGTTATTGGGAAGTTGAAGAGAGACCCCTGATTGTTTAACGTTAGCCATAGTACAGTGCTTCTGCAAAGCGTGCTTTTCTCTCTACATGACCACAGATTTCAGTAGGTGATGGCTCATGCTTTCCGTGCATGGCAGATAATACTTAAAAAGCAACAGTCGAGGTGGAGGTATCAGATAGTTCCACCATTCTGTTAAGTCCTGGCAATGTGGAGTTTGGGGCTACATCCTTTTTGTAGTTGACAGCAATTTAAAACGATTATCATGCCACCATTGCAGGCCACATGAATACATTTAAAAATATCCATGACATCCTCTGATAGGTCTGTTTTAGTAAATACCTGAGTTCCCTTTTAAATAACACTTCTGGAACATCTTCTCTTCTAACTCTGTGTGGTGCTGTTCTTCTGTTATTGCTTCAAGAAATGTATTACTGAATCTGTCAACTGGGTGTTGCCTTTCCAGTTTCTAAATAGATGTTTCCCTGTATGCACTGACTGTCAGCACTGACAATGTCTCACTGACCAGGTACAACCCCCCTGCAAATGGTAACACCCATCTGACATTTTGGTAATAAAGTTCTACCTAGGAGGAATAATAGGGGAACCATACAACAGATGCTACAGAATTGTTATTTGACCTAGACCATAATTCTCTTTATGAAACTAGATATATGAAAACAGCTTTTTTTTTTTTTTTTTTTTTTAAAGGCGCCATTTACATCATATTTCCTGCCTCTGTTGCAGATATTCATCAGGATATCTTTAAAAAGGTATCACTGTGTACACTGCAGTGGAGCCATAAAAATAATTTGGACATTCTCCCTCTCTTTCCCGTCGGTATGCGCTTTATGTGCCAGGAACAAAAGCATAGCCCTAAAAGGGTGTGTTTGCCATGCTGTTTCATAGAGCCTGCTCTCCACAAGCAGCTTCAGACTCTGACTTCCTGTTCAGGCTGTGGGCTCTTCTACAGCAGTGATTTCTTCTGGTCCTCTTAGGGTATGTTCACACGGCGTAATTGCGGTGCGTTCAGTACGCGCCGCAATACGCCAGGTGATTTGGGAGCCGTGCTGATCAGTCCGTACTCTCAAAGCACGGGAGGGCCCGCAGCCCGCTGGCCCCATAGACATTAATTACTCGCGGCGCGTAATCGCCACGAATAATTGACATGTCACTAATCTCCCCACACGCACAATACGATCGTATTGTACGCGGGCGGGGGGGTGGGGACGAGGCGTAATCCATAGTTCTCTATGAGAGCTATGGATTACCATAAACACGCGGCGAAATACGCCCGCAATTATGTGGCAAAATAAGGTGTGTGAACATACCCTTAGAGGAACATTGGTAATAGAAGGATTTAAAGAGCAGGCTACAAAGCTCTAAAGGGTTACAGTTTGTCAGTAAGGAACATAAACAAGCTGATAAGACACAGCAGGGAGTGACAATGAAGGAGATGCGAACTGCTTTAACTCTGAAAGTAAGCAAAATCAGAACAGCAATGTATTTGGTAAAAGTCTTTATCTACCTTACCCTACATGTTTAAAGCCAATCATAGTGCTGAGAATACCCACTTAAGCTACATGTACATGCAGCTGTCGTCTGACAAACAAACTAAAAGCTGTGCACAAATTTCACTTAAAACTGTTGCACAGAAGATTCACAAGAATTGAAATTGAAGCTGCCATGGGTGGTGAGTATGGCTGTGCTCACATGTTTTTTACCACTTGGGCCTTATGTATGAAAACTGTCTAGCAGCAGTAAGACTGTCTTTCTTGCCCATAGTAAACAATCAGAGTGCAGTTTTTTTTTTCAGAGCACTATATGGATTGAATTCTTTGGTACATGGCGCTTGTATTTACACCTTTGACCCAGGCTCAGACTGGCCCACAGGTGAATAGGGGAAATCCCCGGTTGGCCCCTGTGCATAGCAGACCTGAAGTTGTTTTTTAACTGCATATACATCCTCAGAAGATGCAAAAAAGCACAGAAAGAGAAGCAAAAAGCAAGATGCAGAGTATAGGAAGCATATACAGTCATTTACAGTAGCTTTAGGGTGGGCCCCTAAAATAAACTCCACCGGTGGGTCCAGAAACAGCTCAACTGGTGGGCCCCTAGAGGCAACTCCACCTGTGGGCCCAAAGCACCCCAGTCCGACACTGCTTTGACCCCTTAAGGTCCACACCAATTTTGGTTTCTCGCTTTGGTTTTTTGTATCCCCGTCCTCCAAGAGCCATCACTTTTTGATTTTCTGCCGACCCAAGGGTTTCTTTTTTTGTGGGACAAGTTGTATTTTTAATTGAACTATTTAATATACCATATAATGTATTAGGAAGTCAAAAAAAATTTGTGGGATGGAATTGTGAAAAAAAAATTTGGGAGCTTTGAGTGCATCAAGTGAAATAAAGGACATGCTCTCTTTAGTCTGTGGGTCAGTCCGGTTCCATTGATACCAAATTTATATATATTTATATAGGGCCACATGTATGAATCCCGCCGGGTCGAGGCGCCTGGTTTTCGCCAAGTTTTCCGGCGGAATCTGCGCCTGTTTTTATGTCGCGGCATGGGCGGCGATCATACATATCATGTAAAGGTCCGCGCAGCGCCTCGCCACGTATGAGGCTGAAGTGCGGGGACATGGGCGCTGTGCGGCGCTGCGCCTATGCTTCCCGTCCGAGGAGGTGCTACTCAATTACATGCGGGGTAAGAGTCCCAGCCGGCCTCGCCAGTGGGATGGGTGGCAGTGCGGGACTTAGGCGCCATGCGGCACTGCGCACTGAGAATCTGTTCCGATGCGAGACGGCTGGAGCGCGCGAGGAAATCATTCAAGAATGTTTGGTGCGGGAGTTTGAAGCTAAAAATAGCCTTTTATAAAGGCCGTTCTTACATTTTTTGGGTCTTAATTCCTCAGTCGAGGCGCGAAGTGAAGCAGGATCGGAAACAATGCGAGGTAGCGGTTTGAGATCGCGACAGATAGTCTCGCGCTCCGCTCTGTGCAGCAGGAGTGTGATTCCCGAATAAAAAATCGATTTATAAAGGCGGAGAAAACAGTGTTCTGAAAGGAGCTGAATGTACAAAAATACACTTTCTTAAAAAATAAAATCACTTTCCCAAACTCGAGACGGCACTATATCAGAAATATGATATTGGAAATTGCGGGAATACAGTAATTCAATTCCTGAAACTATTCTCATTGGTCTGCCATAAACCGGCCAATACAGCATAGGAGCGACAAAAGTCCCATTATAGCCTATGGAGATGTTTAGTCCAATTCAGATTAGGAGCGACAAAGCCCATTCTAGCTATGGAGGGAGTATGGACCAAATCAGAATCACGGAGGGTAATTCAAAATTACAGTAAAACGTAGAAAGAGCTGATTGGCTGAGCTAGACGGTGGCTGGCTATCCAAGCCAATTCAGAGCCGAGTACTACTCCCATTATAAGTCTATGGAGAGATGGGCGCACTGAAATATCGGCGCTCAGCCGCGTGCGGCAAGAAGTATTATTTAAAAACAATATTTTTATAAGTGTCAATTACATGATCATGATAAAGAGCAGGACAACTTGTATAAAATAACAGCAGTTTAAATACCCGAAACAACGCGGTTTGTCGCCGAGACGGCGCTACACATAAGGAATTGCACAATAGAGAGAATCGCAGGGAAATACAGTAATTCAAATTGTTTACGCTTATTCTCATCTGGTCGGCCATAAACCAGCCAATCAGAATAGGAGCGGACATGTTCCTTTCTATCCTATGGAGGAGATTTGACCTAATCAGAATAGGAGCGCCTCAAAGCCCATTCTAGCTATGGAGGAAAAAAGGACCAATCATATTCAAGGCGGGACAAAGTTCAAAATACAGTAAAAGCAAGGCAGAAACGAGCTGATTGGATTTGAAGCGGGCGGGGGCTCGTCCAGCTTAGCCATTCAAGAGCGCGAGCTACTTATCTCATATAGGTCTATGGGGAATATGACATTCTGAGGCTGTCTCTGTGTTTGGCTAATTTCAAAGAGCCGCCGTAATTGGACCAATTGGCAGGATGCGAGCGACCGGCTTCCATGGGTTTTGTAATGCTAATCTGAATCAAGCTGTATATGTCCGGAAAATCACATTATAACACTAACAAGTTGTCACCAATGTGTATATAAAAGAATCCTTAATATGTGGCTAAACGAAAAAAAAATATTAATTCCTAAAATCTTGTTAATCAATTTAGAATTACTGTCCCCCGGGCAATTCTCTCTATGCAATTCCCTATGTAGCGCCGGTCTCGGCGACGAACGCGTTGTTCGGGTTTTTAACTGCCCCTTTTTTATTTTCAAGAAGTGTTCTGGTCTTTATATGAGGAATGTTTTACATGTTATAAAAAATAATTTGTGATTAATACCTTTATGCGGCCGGCGCTGAAGCGCGAGATTTGATGGGTGCGCTCATCTCTACATAGAGTTATATGGGGAAGTAGCTCGCGCTCTGATTGGCTGGCTAGCCGAGACCCGCTAGCTCATGCAATCAGCTCTTTTCAGCATTTTTACTGTCATTTTGGAATTATCCCGCCCTGGATTTGATTGGTGTAGGTAAACTTTCCCCATAGGCTAGAATGGGGACTGTGCTCGCACTCGTATTCTGATTGTCTAAACTTCCATAGCTAGAATGGGATTTGTCGCTCGTTATTACTGATTGGCTAAACTTCCTCCATAGCTCTTAGAATGGGACTTTGTTCGCGCCTATTCTGATTGGATGAGATAGCCAAGCCCCCACGATAATCTCAGCAGAATCAGCTGTTTTAGCATTTTTACTGTATTTTGAATATCTCCGCCATGGATTCTGAATGAGTCTACACTTCTCCATACGCTAGAATGGGACTCTTCTTAGTCGCTCCTTTTCTGATTGGCTGAGATAGCCGAGACCCCGCTAGCTCAGGCCAATCAGCTCTTTTCAGCACTTATTACTGTAATTTTGAATTTATTCCCGGCCGGGGATTTTTTTTTTGATTAGGTCAATTCAATACCCATAGCTTTTAATGGTCACTGTCGCTTCCGATTCTGATGGCGGTTTCTTGACCGACCAATGAGGAATAGGTTTCAGATTTTGAATTATTGTATTCCTCGGCAATTTGCAATATCATATTTGTGTTGTTATTGCGTCCGTCTCGAGAGTTTGGGAAGTGATGTTTTTTTTTTATCTATGGTATTTTTACAGTTACAGCTCTTTTCTGACACTGTTTTCCGCCTTTATAAAGGCGATTTTTTCCTTTTTCATACTCCTGCCTGTACGGAGCGGTGCTTCTGTTCGGATCTGCTTCACGTCGCGCCGCCGGAGGATTAGACCAAAAAAAGCAGGTCTGATCTGCTTGTCGGAGATGGCCGAGCGCCGCGATTTGGGAGCCGCGATGGTACATGCCTCGGACTAAGATACGAGCGCGCCACGTCCCGCCCCGGATACGCCTAACCGCGACGCACACACGCGCCACCCGCCCTCTGCCGCCCTTCATGCAGGACGCAGCCGAAGTGCGCCGAACGCTGCGTCGACAGCGGGTTCGGGCTGGGAGGGCCACGTTCGCCAGAAAACAGGCGTAAAGCCGTTTCATACATGTGCCCATTGTCTTTCTATGTTTTACTACTTTAAAAAAAAGCATTTAAAAAAAATTGCTTTGCATCTACTATTTTCTGAAACCAGTAACTTTTTGGTTGTTCTGTCATTGGAGCTACGTGGTGGCTCATTTTTTGCAGGGTAAGGTCTAGTTTTTATCGGTACCAATTTAGGGCCACATGTATGAACCTGTTTAGGTCTAAAACTCACTTTTTTGCCCATAGGTTACTATAGTCAGACAGTCAGACAGTGGCACAATGACCAAAGTGTGGAGGTCATCGCAGCAGCCACCAGCAAGCAGCCTGCGGTCAGGCAGTGGCACAATGGACATTTGGAGGTGGCGCAAAAAACTGGAGTAGGCCACAGTGTGGAACAAGACACAGTGTGGAGGGGGGACGGCAGCAGCCCCAGCAGCAGCATGAGTCAGGACTGTGGCACTTTGACACAGGGTGTGGAAGGATTTCCACAGTGGCAAGCAGCCACTGCAGCAAGATGTAAGGTCAGACTGTGGCACAATGACACAGTGTGGGGTCACGGCAGCAGCCCACAGCGCAGCATGAGGTTCAGGACAGTGGCACAATGGACAACAGTGTGTAGGTCGCGGCAGCTGGGCCACAGTCAGCAGCATGAGTGTCAGACAGTGGGCACAATGACACAGTGTGTTAGGTCACTGCATCAGCCATCAGCAGCAAGCTATGAGGTCAGCAGTGGCACATTGACATTCTGGAGGTGGCAAAAATAGAGTAGTGCCACCATAGTGGGACATGAAACAGTGTGGAGGTCACAGCCGCGCAGCATGAGGTCACGGCAGTGGCACAATGACTTTCTGACGGTGGCAAAAACAGGAGTAGGCCACAGAGTGGGACAATGACACAGTGTGGAGGTCACGGCAGCAGCCACAGCGCAGCATGAGGTCAGGCACGTGGACCAACACAATGACATTTTGGATGGTGGCAAAAAAACAGGAGTAGGCCACAGAAGTGGGACAATGACACTCAGTGTGGAGGTCACGGCAGCAGCAACAGCCAGCAGCATGAGGTCAGACAGTGGTACAATGACAAGATGTGTAGGTCACGGCAGCAGACACACTGCAGCAGCTTCAGGTCAGATAGTGGCACAAATGACTAAGTTTGTGGAGGTCACGGACAGCAGCACACAGCAGCAGCAAGAGGTCAGGCAGTGGGGCACAATGACATTATGTGGTGGCAAAAAAACAGGAGTAGGCCACAGGAGTGGGACAATGACACAGTGGGGAGTCACAGGCAGCAGCCTAGCAGCAGCCTTGAGGATCAAAGCAGTGGCACAATGGACACTGTGTGTTAGGTCATGGCAGCAGCCACAGCAGCAGCATTGAGGTCATAGGAAGTGGCCGATCACATTCTGGAGGTGGCAAAACAGGAGTAGGCACAGAGTGGGACACTGACACAGTGTGAGGTCCTCGGCAGCAAGCCACAGCAGCAGCATGAGGTCAGACAGTGGCACAATGACACAGTCTGGGAGGTCACGGCATCAGACAAGCAGCAGCATGAGGTCAGGCTGTGGCACAATGACATTCTGGAGGGGTGGGCAAACTACAGAGTAGGCCACAGAGTGGGACAATTACCACAGTGTGGAAGGTCACGGCAAGCAGACCACAGCAGCTGCTTGGGTCAGGACTAGTGGCAACAATGAAACAGTGTGGTAAAGGTCTCACGAGCAGCAGCATGGAAGTCAGGACAGTGCTACAATGAATTCTGGAGGGGGCAAAAACAGTAGATAGGCCACCAGAGTGGGCACAATGACAGAGAGTGGAGGGGACGGCAGGCAGCAGCATGAGGTCAGGGACAGTGGCACAATGACCATTCTGGAGGTGCTAAAAAAAAGGAGTAGGCCACAGAGTGGGGGACCAATGACACAGTGTGGAGTCCCCAACGGCAGCAGCAACTGCAGCAGCATGAGGTCAGACAGTGGCACTAATGGACAAAGTGTGGAGGTCACGGCAGCAGCCACAGCAGCAGCATGAGGTCAGGCAGTGGAACAATAACATTCTGGTGGTGGCATAAACAGGAAGTAAGGCCACAGAGTGGGACAAATGACACAGTGTGTAGGTCACATGGCAGCACCAACTGCAGCAAAGCATGAGTCAGGCAGTGGCATAATGACATTCTGGAGGTGGGCAAAACAGGTGTAGGCCACAGCAGTGGCACATCAATGCACAGGGTTGTGTAGGTCAACGGGCAGCAGCTACAGCGAGCAGATGAGGTCGACAGTGGCACAATGACACAGTGTGCTAGGTCACTGCAGCTGCCAAGCAGCAAGCCATGAGGGTCAGACAGTAGGCCAATGACATTCTGGGAGGTGGCAAAAATAGGAGTAGGCAAATCGGGGGGACTACTGACCACAGTGTGGTGGTCACTGCTGCAGCTTGAGGTCAGTCAGTGGCACAATGACATTATGGAGGTGGAAAAAAAAACGGAGTTAGGCCACAGAGTGGGACAATGACACAGTGTGGGAGGTCACGGCAGCAGCCACAGCAGCAGCATGAGGTCAGGCTGTGGCCACAATGAACATTCTGGAGGTGGACAAAAAACAGGAGTAGGCCACAGAGTGGACTATGACCACCAGTGTGGAGGTCACGGGCGCAGCCACTGCGAGCAGCATGAGGTCGACAGTGGTACAATGACAAAGTGTGTAGGTCACGGCAGCAGACACAAGCTAGCAGCATGAGGTCAGACTGTGGCACAATGACAAAGTTGTGGAGGTCACGGCCTGCAGCCACAGTCAGCTGCATGGAGGTCAGGCAGTGGCTCAATGGACATTCTAGGTGGTGGCAAATAAACAGGGTAGGCAAACCAGAGTGGGACAATGACACAGTGTTGGAGGTCACGGCAGCAGCCACAGCATCAGCAGCGATGGAGGTCATATAACAGTGGCACAATGACACAGTGTGTAGGTTCATGGCAGCAGGCCACCAGCAGAGCATGAGGTCAGGCAGTGGCAACGGATTCACATTCTGGAGGTGGCAAAAACAGGAGTAGGCCACAGGGAGGGGACAATGCACAGTGTGGAGGTCACGGCGCAGCACAGGCAGCAGCAATGAGGTAAGACAGGAGGCCACAATGGACACAGTTGGAGGTCACGGCAGCAGCCAAAGCAGCAGCATGAGGGTCAGGCAGTGGCAACAAATGACAAGTGTGGAGGTCACAGCGCAGCAGATGAGGTCAAGACAGTGGACAAGGACATTTCTGGAGGGTGCAAAACAGTAAGTACGGCCACAGAGGGCACATGGACAGAGAGTGGAGGTGACGGGCGGGCAGCTGCATGAGGTCAGGACTGTGGCACAATGACCATTCTGGGAGGTGGCAAAAACAGGAGTAGGCACAGAGTGGGACAATGCACAGTGTGGAGGGTCACGGCAGCAGGCCACAGCATGCAGCATGAGGATCAGACAGAGGCCAATGACAAAGTGTGGCGGTACGGCAGCAGCCCACAGCAGCAGCATGAGGTTCAGGGCAGTGGCACAATGACATTCTGGGGTGGCAAAAACAAGAGTAGGCCACAGGTGGGACAATGACACAGAGTGTAGGTCACGGCAGCAGGCCACGCAGCAGCATGAGGTCAGGAGTGGCATAATGGACATTCTGGAGGTGCAAAAAAAACAAGGAGTAGGCCACAGAGTGCACAATGACACAGGGTGTGGTCACGCAGCAGCCACAGCCAGCAGCATGAGGTCAGACAGTGGCACATGACACAGTGTCGTATGTCACGGCAGCAGCCACAGCAAGAACGACATGATGTCAGGCTAGTGAGTACAATCACATTCTGGAGGGTGGCAAAAACAGGGTAGGACACAGAGTGGGGACAATGGCACAGTGTGGAGGTCACATGGCAGCAGCCACAGCTGCAGCCATGAGGTCAGACAGTGCACAATGACACAGTGTGTAGGTCACGGGCAGCAGCAGCATGAGGTCAGACGTGGCCACAATGACATTATGGAGGTGGCAAACAGTAGTAGGCCAAAGGAATGGCCACAATATGACAGAGAGAGGAGGTGACGGCTGGCAGCAGCATGAGGGCCAGACGTGACTCAATGACATCTGGACCGGTGGCAAAAAAATCAGGAATAGGCCACAGAGTTGGCATTAATGACACTGTGTCTAGTCACGGGTAGCAGCCACAGCAGCAAGCATTGAGGTCAGGAAAGTGGCACAATCACATTTGGTTGGTGGCAAAAACTGGAGTAGCCAGAGTGGCACAATGACAAAGATTGAGCAGGAGCAGCAGGAGCAACGCATGAGGTCAGAGAGTGGGCACAATGAACACAGTCGTGGAGGTCACGGCAGCAAGCCACAGCAGCAGCATGAGGTCAGACAGTGGCACAATGACAGAGTTGTGGAGGTGGGTAGGGCAATACCAGTCACTGGTAAAGATTGGTTCGGTTGGCAGTGGAGAAACTTGTCAGCAGGATGAGTGCATTGGCGGGTGGACGGCATCAGAATAGTGGCTGAGGCAGGTATTTGAACCTCCAGATATTTTTCACAGTTTGGTGAGGCGTCATGGCTGATGTTGTCTACGCCTAAGGCATTGGGTGTGAGGATATCCTGGCCGATCCAGCTATTTCTTCTTGTCAAAAGTCAGTCGTTTCCACATTTCGGTGGACAAGCGGGTTCTCACATGGGGTAACGATGGCCGCCTACTGAAACACCCTGCTCTGATGCCACATTATGGCTGGGCAGGACAGCTTCTCCACTGCCAACTCGGCAAGTTAGCGGCCCACATACATGTTAGCTGCCAGAGTAGTCCAGGGATATTTAAAACTAGTGTGGCAGAGTGGCTGTCCAAGTAGGACCACCACTGTTGGTTCCTGGGTTGCTCCAGGTTCCATGCTGCTGCTTGCTGTCAGTAGGCGGGTAAAGGGATGCTGTCATCAGTGACTCAGATTAGGTTGCAGCTGTTACTGACTCCGACCCCCCAACCTTCCTGGCAGCCGCTTGGCGGCGTGTCGTGAGGTGAATGAACCCCCCGGTCAGACCTGTCATGAGGAAGGGACGATGCGCACATGGGCAGCGGCCAACTCCACTAGGAGGATTTACCTATAGTATTTTGTGTTTGTCATCCCCTCTAATAGCTGGAGAAAAGGCTTCCCATTTTGGGGACCGGGTAGCGATGGGTTCAATTAGGGTGGAGAGCCAGAAGTCTACCTTCTGCCGGATGCTGATATTCGGCTGTCTCACTAGCCACGGCAAATCAGCATTGTAGCAGGCCATCTGCAACAAGTAGAATCCGATGGGGCTCCCTGCCTCCATCTCCACTGTATACTGCGACGGTTGCTTGCGGGTCATCTGCTGTCTTCCTCAACTCATCTAGCTCCTCCAGCTGCTCTGCTACTCTACTTGTCACCTTGAGTAGAAAAATCCACTAATTTCACCCAGACAATGTTTGCCTCTCAATGTCCTCCTCCTCCTCCTAATTTCAGTCCCCATCCGGACTCATGTGGCGCAAGATGTAGTCGCCACGTCTTCAGTCCCCTGCCCAGACTGATTTTCAGCATCTGTTCCAGGACATGAAGCAGTGGAAATGATGTTATTCTCCGTAGTCCTGGCGACTGAAAAATAATGTCGCCTCCTAAAATGGCCTCAACAAACGGCAGGGGTTCACGCATGAGCTGCCATGGCTGACATCAAGGTTACACAGGGAGTACTTCCTCTCTGCTGGTTCATCAAAAATGCGTTAATGGGGCCTTTCTCTGTATATACTGTCAGTCAAACATGTGAGATTGGATTTCCCAAGGGGGTGGAAACATCGCATATTCAGAGTGTGTTGGGGGAGGCCGTTCTGCGCTGCAAATCGAGAAGGGTTGTTCCTGGCTTTGTACGAGATGATAAAGTGCATACAGTTTCCTGGCCTTTTTCAGAATGTTCTGAAAGATCGTCTTGGAGACTTCAGGAACCTTTTCACTACAGATTGACACTGTGCGCCATGCAGGGGCGCTGGACCATCCCTCCTCGGTGCAGCATGCGAACACATGTTCATTCCATTGTTCCGTTCACCATGGTTCCGATTTGGCAGTTGGCGCGGGAGAAAGCCCCACATCGATTTCTAGCTGCATGACACGGAAGCAGTTCCTCCCTGTTTGTACTTCGTTAGCGAGGAAAGCCAGGTGTGTAGAACTGCGTGACACTGCTGTGACCTAACATGTGGTATGATTGGAGCGTACTTGTAGAGGCTGAGATGGTTGGTGGAGGAGGGCAGGAGGAGGCGGGACATTGGCGCAGGAGCCGCAGTTTTGACAACATGGAGGAGAAAGCACGCCTCTGTCAAGTTGTTGGTGTGCCTGGGCAGGAAGCACATTCACCCAGTGGGCGTTAAAGGCATGTACTGGCTGACCGTTAGTTACAGCTCCAGACGATCCGCGCTGCCGTGCACCTTGAACAAACGATAAGCTCAAGGTATGGCCACACCTTATGTTCTCAAATATTTAAGAAGAACTGCTGGTACTGCCTTTTGGAAAGTAATTACGGCTTGGAACTTCTTCATCTCGATCGGGCACAAGCCATTAGTTCTCTGAAACGGTGCAGAGTCCACATTTGGAAAGGGAGGGAACTGCAGTTACCACAACTGGACTTAGGAGCACGGTAGTGCTGCTCTCGATTAGGATGGTTGGACGCATACTGTTGTCTCTTTGCAATCGGCCTCGCTGAAAAGATGCTGGCGCCATGAGTAGCGAGAAGCAGGAGCATCTGGACCGGGAGATTGATTGTCAAATGAGAAACAGCTCCTTCTGCAGAGGTGGATGGAAGGCATTGATGGCCTGCAATGGAATTTGCGTGACACTGGGTGCTGTGTGTGCTGCTGTTGCTGCGGTGGCAGGAGGGACACCAACATCTGAGCCTAGTTTCTCCAGGCCACCGGATGGTGATGACGCTTGCATTGTGTTGAGGCAGGGCGTGGTGCCAACGTTAGCTCCCTGGCCACGCTTCCACTTTCGCTTACCGATTTCATATACCCATATTGGCTCTCCGGTGTCTTAGCATAGAAACTGCCACACCGCCCGAGTATCGGATTTTACGCCAAACGCTCCGCACTGAGTGACTACTGCCGCCGCTGACTCGCTGAGCCCCTGTGACGCTACTTTCTTGGACCTGCGAAGCGGGATTTTTACCCCATGGACCGCTTACTTGGCTCCCGACCTCACACTGTGCTATCCTGCTGACTCACGGGACACACGACCCAATTGTGGCTGCGCCGCTGGACGCGCAAGTGACGCCCTCTTTCCTGACGATGATGAAGCCCTTGCCTCACCCGGCTCCCAGTGCGGTCAGCTACATCATCATCTATTTGTGTTTCAATCGTCACTGCTGTCCTCCATCACCGGTCTTGGTATGCAGAGGCTGACCCCTCACAACATGACTCCATTTCACTTCATCAACTATACTTTGCCGCCGCTAAATGCAAGAAGCAGGGGAAATTGGCCCCATTTCTTCGCTGCAAGTAGTGCTGACTGCCCTTCCTCACAAATTGTTCATCTCGCTATTTAGTGGCGATGAGCCCAGCCTCACATAGTAGATCTCTGGCGGAGGGAACGGATGGGGACAAGAGGGGGTTGAGGACATGGTGAGGGCCGCTGACCGCTCCGGGCCCTTTAGCCAATAAGGGTTAGTCTGACGTTGCCCCACCGACTCTTGGCTGGGGGTTGTCAGATGTTTCGGAGGAAGTTGGATGACCTAGTCAACCAATCAAGAACCATTGCGGGTTGCTAAACCACACACCGGGTACCGCTATGATGACAGCGGCAGTTGTGGCCCACCGAGTACCCCTGGTGCGACGTCCTTGCTGTGCTGCGACCTGGCCTGGGAATGTTATTGGCCTCTGCCACTCGCACGTGAAGAGCCTGAACCTCTCTGGACATACTGTTTGTTCTAAAATGTATTACAGACACTGTTTGATGAGATATCTGTATATGATTAAATACCACACATGTATTTGATGCCAAAATGACCCAGTAACAAGCTTGGTAACCCTGGATATAAATTGCGTCCACAAAATGGGCAGAAAAATGGATTGTTAAGTGTTGTTTAAAAAACTCTGGGTCTTTTACTGATTATAATACGCCACAAACAGGCTTAATTAACCTTCGGTATGGATTATTGCTACAGAAATTTCTTCTGTGGGGGGCGTGGTGAAAAAAAACAAAGTTTCTTTTACTGTGTACTACGCAGGAACAACGCTTAATTAACCCCTGGTTGTAAATTGCGCAAAAGAATTGGAGGCAACCACAAACTATCTAGCTTTTTAGGTGTTACAATTGGCGTTTTTTTATACGATCACACAACAAGAGATAATATTGTAAATTAACCTTTGCTTCGTGAATTATGCTACAGAAAAATTGTATATATTTTGGCGTTGAAAATGACGGTTTTAATGGGATCAACCACAGCTGAAAAAACAACGCTTAAGTTACCCTGGATGTAATTGTGCCAAAAAATTGAACCACACAAACTAGTGGCTTTGTAGCGTGTTACATGCGGTGTTTTATACGCTAACCAACAAGAGATTAAAATTGTAATTAACCTGCTTTGTGAATTATGCTACAGGAAAAAAAAATGTATATATTTTGGCGTTTGAAAAATGGACGGTTTCTTGGGATCACCACAGCTGACAAATAACGCTTAATTAACCCCTGGATGTAAATTGCGCAAAAAGAGTTGTAGCAAACCACAAAATTATAGCTTTGTAGCTGTGTTTACAAATGGGCGTGTTTTTCTAACGCTACACAAACAAGAGTTAAAATTGTAATTAAACCTTCGCTTGTGATATTAGCTTACAGGAAAAATGTATAATATTTTGGCGTTAAAAATGTCGGTTCTTGGGATCACACACAGCTTGAAAAACAACGCTTAATTAACCCCTTGATTTAACTTGCGCCAAACAATTTGAGCCACCACAAACTAGGTAGCTTTGTAAGCGTGTTACATTGGCGATGTTTTTTACGTACACAACAAGAGATACAAATTGTAATTAACCTTCGCTTTGTGAATTTTGCTGCAGGAAAAATTTTATATTTTTTGGTGTTGAAAATGATGGGTTTCTTGGAGTCACACAGTGAATTAACAATGCTTAATAACCCTCCTGGATGTAAATTTGCGCCAAAAGAATTGAGGCAGCCCAAAAATGAAGTGGTATTGTATTGTAAAAACACAATGTTTCTTTAAATGAATACAACAGGATAGGCTTAGATCCCCCTTGGATATTCAATGTGCTGTGAGCAGATAGGATTTAAATGTATATGCAGCTGCAGTGGACGCACACTGGATTTCAAATTCAATACCCCAAAAAATCAGAAATAGAACGTTAAGAGAAGCAGTCTCTGAGACAAGCTGAGACACCCCACAAAAATCGCTGTATAAAATGAGTTCTTCAGTAACAATCAGCCGCGGCAGCACCTTCCCTGATCAGTACAGTGAGAGCGGTATGAGCTCCCAGCATCGCGCCCGGACTTATAGGCCCCGTTCACACGGCTTATTCACGGCGGATTTGTGCGCCGTATTGAGCTCACAAATCCGCCGTGAATACGGGGCGGGGCGGGGCGGGGCCGGAGCGCGGCGGGGGCGCCGCTCCCGGCCCCTTAGACAATGCATGTTTACGGCGCGTCCGCGCCGTAAATAATGTGCATGTCACTTTCTCCCCCGCGGCGGATTTGCCGAGCGGGGAGGAGAGACGGATTCCACTGTTCCCTATGAGGCAGTGGATTACCGTAATGACTCCGACGGATTGGCGCCGTATTGAAGCGCAAATCCGGCGCGGACTACGGCGCCAATCCGTCTGCAAATAAGCCGTGTGAACTAGGCCATATAGTGCGGTGACGTCACAGAATCCCGCCGGTCTCTGATTGGCTTCATCTCTGCACATGTCATGTAGGCTATGCCCTTCTTCCTCCCAGAGTGCTTTGCCCCATGTAACGCCATGTGCTCGCAGCCATTTTATCAATGAAAAGCACACTTCGTTCACCCGAAGTCCCCCAAACTTCGACTTCGTTCAGAACCGAAGTTTTCCTGAAATTCTAATGAATTCCACTTCGTTAGAATCAATTCGCCCATCTCTAAACGTGACGTTACCAGCTATGTTAACTTTTTGTGTGCTTTCTTTTTTTTCCTTTGGTATTTCTTTTAGTTTTTTTTTAGATTTATTTTACTGACATTTAGGCCTCATGTAAGAAAACTGTCTAGGTGTAAGACTTTGTTGCCTTTAGCAACCAATCAGAGCTTCCCTTTCATTTCATATAGTGCTCTGAAAATATGAAAGGGGAGATTTAATTGGTTGCTATGGGTAACAAAGAAAGTCTTAGACATAGACATTTCTCATACCTGCCTCCCTTAGTCCTCCAGTGACTAGTTGTAATAGGAATACATTCGTAGCAGACCTGGAAGACTTCATTAAGGCTATGGCAACCAAACGGCACCCCACGATCATGGGGGGAGGGATGTCGCAGTCCTAACCGTTCACATGATGTGGCCACACTGGCTGCAGCATCTAAACATTTAAATGGCCAGAATCGGAGTGGTCTTTGATTCCAGCAGCTAGAAGTGATGTCAGCTGTAAGTAACAGCCGGCACCTACCGTGTATGGAGCAGGCTCAGCTCCTGAGCCCGCTCCCTACTCCCTTAGGGTATGTTCACATGATGTATTGCAGCATGTACAGTACGCAGGGGGGCATTACTCGTGGCGCTGTATTGTACGAGCGGGGAGAGGAGGCGTAGTCCATAGTTCTCTATGAGAGCTATGGATTACCGTAATTATGGGGCACATTTCGCCGCGTATTAAGCGCAGTACACCGCGAAATACATGGCGAAATGCGCCCCAAAATAAGCTGTGTGAACATAGCCTTAGCGTTGCCATGACATACTGGTAGGTCCTTGTGCGCTAAAGGGTGAATTATCTTCTGCTTCAGCCTTCTGGTGGTGGGGGCCCATTTCATTTCTCTATGGGGCCCTATGAAATCTATTTCTACCCCTCATGACTTCACACAACTTGCCAGCACAGACTTCAGTGGACGTTGCTTGTGAATGCATCTCATCTGTGCCAGTCATTTCCTTCTATCTTGTTGCCTTGCAACACTTAGGGCAACATGTTTGAACTCGGCGCCAACTCGCCAGTTCTACCTCTGTTTTTAATAGTGTACGAACGGACAGTATGTATGGAAGCGTCTCACAGCACTTTATAGCTGTGTCCCGTTCTACGCCAAAAGTAGTTGCAGTCATGCCAATTTGGAACTGGTATGGATCTGTACAAAAATTTTGTGACATATTTTGGTGCATTTTCGGCACATTTTGAATGCGCCTCTGCATATTAGGTGCATTTAAAAGAGTCAATTCTGGTGTACAATGTGCACCATTTTGACGTACACCAGTTCATACATAGGACAGCAAAAAAAATAAAAAAATGGCGCAGCCCCATTCATACATGTCGCTCTTGGTGTCCTCAAGCTGCACTACATTGTACTGTACTTGTCAGGGAGTTGTAAATTATATTCTTGGCTTTTGGAACCCAAAAAGCACAAACAGGAAGGGCTTTTTATAGGGTCTTAATAAAAATTGCAACAAGCAGGTATGTATAACCCTCAAAGAAACAGCACCGTAAAATAAATGTGAAAGCATGCGGAACTTCCGGTTCCGGCGCGTGCATGGCCGGCAGCAGAGAGTAAGAGCTCCGGCCCCACTCGCCTCTTACCGGGCTTCCCCGCAATACACCGGCACCTTAAGGCATTTTTCAGTCCACGAACCCCAGACCCCCCGTAAGCGGAGCATCAGCAGCGCAGCGGGAAAGCCCCGGGCAGTGTAAATTACCTGAAAGCCGGCACCCGCTCTGCCCCACAAAATGGCGCCATCCACCGCCTCCACGAGGACGGGGGGGCAGAAAAAACGCAGCAACGGCAGAAATGGGGGAAAAAAGAGGCACCAAGACAGGCACAACAACATGGAGGTACTCTCGGGGGGCACACCTGCACAGCCAAAAATACAGAAAAGCACCACCCATCACAGCATTTGATCGGGATCGGCATCACGGGGGTTAACCCGGGGAGAAGGGGAAGACGGAAAACCACCCCAGCCTGAATGTGTCTTCAAGGCCAGGCTATTACAGGGGCCAAGCTGCTTGCCCCAGATATACTGGCTCTTAAAAACCCACCATAGCCGCACATAAAAGCAGGGAGGACAGAGCAGTTCAGATCTCAGGGGGGGCTGAAAAAACATTCCCAACACTTCAAGGTGGAGGAAGAGTGGAGGTGGCGGAGGACGACATTAGGGAGCAGAAAAAACCATTGGAATTACTTAAAAGAACGGAACATTCAAAGCAGAAAAAAGCTCCCCCGGGAAAAGGAGGACTTCGTCAACACCGTGGACAGACCGGACCCCAAGAAAACTTGACTGGGCAGGTTTTCCCGGCTTAGGACCGGTTTATTTGTTCTATTGGGAAAGTTTCCCCTTTATTGTACCCAGTCCCCCAAAAGAATTTTTTTGGGGGGGAGGGAAAAAGGAGATGGAGTAAAAAAGTTAATTTTAAAAATTTGTTTAAATGCTTAAAAATTCCGACAAATTGTATAGAGGTAAGCAGGGCAACAAATGCTTTAAATTTAAAGGGGGAGGGGGGGGGAGGGAGTGGAGACTAGAAAGGTTAGGGGGAAGACTTTTTTGCGTCCAAAAATATGCACAAAAAAAAGTCATGGAAAATTTGAAAGGAAAAAGGGGTTTGGTTTTGGAGGGGTTTCTTTCATTGTTCCCTTTTTAGGGGTTAGGGTCGGGACAGGGAGGGTATTGTACCATCAGCGGGTGTTTGAGGTGCCACTTAGAATAAAACAGCTTAGGGGGTAAAATGCGAATAATCACAGGAACATCAAGGGGCTTCGCTCTCCCCACAAACGAACGATGGTCCGGGAGGAAACTTAAAAAAATGAAGCCGGATATAGTCTTGCTCCAGGAATCCCATCTTACGGAGCGGGACTTCTTCCGTCTCAAAAAATCCTGGGTGAGAGAGGTGCATGGCTCAGCGGCAGTCCAGGGGAAGGCGGGGGTGGTGCTACTCCTCAATAGGAATACTACGTGTAAAAATTAAATGAGTCAAGAAGCAGACACAGAAGCGCGCTTAAAATAAGGTCCACTTGGAGACGCCAGCGGGAAAGGGTTGGTTCTATTGAATGTTTATGCCCCCAAACACCCCTGACAGGCAATTTTTCCACCATTTAGGGACATCCATCCTAAAGGAAGCGGCAGCAACGTATTGATTGGTGGGGACTTTAATTGTGTCATGAAGGAGTCGGAGTATAGAAAGCGCACTAACAAGCGACAGGGTATGGGGGGTCAAGGGCAGAGCCTGAGCAGCGCTCTTTGTGACAATGCCGGACTAACGGACGTTTGGAGGCACTTTAATCCTGAGGAGAGGCAATTTACCCACTTCTCGCACGTCCATTTGTCTTGGCCGTGATTGGACTACTTCCTGTCCAACGCAACACTGCTGGGAAGGGTGGAATCCGTTGAAATCGGGGACCTTGTAATTTCTGACCACTCCCCGGTGGTACTCAACCTACAGGATTTACATCCTAAAGGGTCTGACATTCTGTGGCGGTTCCCGGGGACACTTGGAGCAGATGACTACTTTAGAGAGTTGCTGAAAAGGTGGTGGGAGGAGTATACTAGGGACAATCTAAACCACACGGGGACACCAGGGCTGTTTTGGGATACAGGAAAAGCGGTGCTAAGGGAGAGAATATTGTCATACATGGCGGGTAAAAAGAAAGCCCTTAGATGAAATTTGATAGAGCAACGACCCAGCTTAGAAGTGCGTATACTCCTTTTCTAGAACACTCCAGTAAGGACAATAGGGAAAAACTGGACAGCAGCCAAAGACCAAATTGGAGATGCAACAAAAGAAGCTGGAAACCTCCTGGAGACAGGTGAGAGCATCTTTATTTTTAAAATTTGGGAACAAATCTGGTCGACTAAATTTGGGCCAATTTGGTAAGGAACAGGAGGGGGTCAGCAGGGATACCCATGTCTTAAGATGACGCAGGTACCTTAGCGAAGGGTCCCAGACAAATTTAACACCATACTGGCCAGATACTATGAAAACCTTTACACACAGAAGCCTTGCGATAACTCTAAAGGGACAGAATTCCTTAAAAATATTCAACTTAGTGCTATCTCTGCAGAGGATAGAGGAAGGCTGAATGCAAATATTAGTGAGGAGGAAATAGAGGAGGTTATTAAAGGTATCCCACCGGCCAAGGCACCGGGACCAGATGGACTATCTGGAGATTTCTACAAAATTTTAGTGAAAGAATTACCCCACTCTTCTCAGGTATCAGAGGAAATAATCCAAAAGCAGGTCATGTTGCCGTCAGGAGACACGGCCTATATAAAGGTCCTCCATAAGAAAGGAAAAGATCCTCTGCACCCAGAGTCGTACCGACCTATATCACTAATTAGGATGTAAAGATCATCTCGAAGGGTGATGGCCAATAGACTCTCGGTTCTGATGCCTAATTTAATTGGGATGCATCAGCTGGGGTTTATAAAGGGGAGGTCTTCGGTCAAGACTATTCGGGCAGTCTTCGCAGTTCAAGATGCGGTAGAAAGGAGCGCACAGGGAGGGGGGTCGCAGGCCTTATTGCTGAGAAGGCCTTTGACAACGTCAACTGGCATTGGCTGAACGAAGTATTGGATAAGATGGGCACCACGGGGGAATTTAGAAATTATTTAGCCGCCATGTATAGAACACCGCAGGCGAGAGTACATACCCCCGGTTTCATATCGGCGCCAATCAGACTCCAAAAGGGCACCAGGCAAGGATGCCCATTGTCTCCTATGCTATTTAATATAGCCCTAGAACCACTGGCCCTACATTTGCTGAACTCAGACATTTTCAAGGGCATAGGGGTCGGGTCGCGGGAAGTAAAAACTCACGTGTTTTGCCGATGACATGGGTTCTCTTTTTGGAGGATCCCATTCACCACCTGGAAGGGTTCTGGGGATCCTAAAAATTTTGGGGAATTTTCAGGTTTAGAAAAAATAATCGAATGCCAACTGCTACCTTTGGATACCGCGGACAGGGGCCAAAAGAGACGTGGGGGTTTGGGGAAGTAGTAAAAATTAACCTACTGGGTATCAAGATAGGATCAAAGGGGTCTTTGCATATCAACTGAATTATCCCCCTTTGCTTCTAAGAAAGGGGGAGCGGAGGGGTGGAAAAGACCTCCCTTACCATAATGGGGGGGGTGCAATTAATCAAGAGGTCTTTCGCTAGTTGTTGTACCCCACAGAATATCCCACTACTCTTGCGACAATCCGATTGAAACACTTGGGACCGCCTTCACTAAGTTTGTTTGGGGGGGGAAGGGGCTAAAATTATTTAAAAAAAGCTCACAAGGGGAAACCCGCAGGGAGGAGCCCACTTCCGAATATTGGGCTTTAAAATTTAAGCAGCAATGTGGAGACACGACGGGACTGGCTAAAACTAAAATTCATTCTCCAAATATTATTTTGGAATCCCAAATGGGCCGTCCGTATCCTTAGTGACTCTGCTGCACCTCCCGGGGGAGATTGCATCCGGGTAGGGCAGCAAAGCGGGTCTTAAGGGAAAATGGGAACATGGGGACATTTTAGAAAAATGTTTTAAAAGACCTAGTAAAATTTCACAGCCCTTTTCCCCCTGGGAGTCACCAGCTTTAGAGCGGGGGGGGAAACAAGCCTTTAAACGGGTGGAGGGAAAAAAGGGGTTTTCCCAAACCCGGGGGACATACAGCCCTTTCCCCGGCTCTTTTCCCACCTGGAAATCGCAGAGAAATTTGGGTTGGGGCCAAGCATGTACTTCAATACAACAAATGAAAGCTTTTTTTAGATCTAATTGACACATTTCCCCAAACATTGGGAGAAACGAAGGAATTCCTGGCGTGCAAACGGGGGGTAGTAAGGGGTTCCCTCCAAAAACTATTCCAACTTTCCAATAAAGGGCACAGAAGGGGGAAGAGGCTCTATTTAAGAGTTTGGGGGTCGCTTCTACCCGATTCTGATTAACCCAAAAAATTCTTTAAGGATTGACACTGGTCGCCAACGGTGGTACGAAAAATGAAGGGAAATATTATTCAGATTTATCTAAACAATTATGCATTCAATACCCCCCCCAGTCCCGGACCACAGGTATTACAGGCCCCCCAAAGTGTGGGAAAATAAGGCTAATCTCTACCCCGCATATGGGAATGTAGGGGGTTCAGGCTTTTGGCGACAAGCAATCAATTTTTAAAGGAACTTTGGAAAACCTCTTACTTTTACCCCCAGGGTCTTTTATTTCACTTTACTACTAGAGAGGGAACGTGGGAACGCTGAAAAACATTGGTGACAGAAGGGTGTTCATTATACTTTTCTACAGCCAAAAATGTCTGCTGCGACACTGGCTGGTTCGGAGGTACCCGAGATCCAGAACTCAGGGAGTGTCTAAAACGGCATCACATGGAACAGGTGGAAGTGGAGAGAAATAAAGACAGGGACACAAAAAATTTCTTGAAAAAATGGAAACAGTTTATTTCAACTCAATACACACCAGCTGAGATAAAGTCAATCCTGGACCCGTTTAAATACACAGAGTATTATTTGCTGGAAAAACTGAGAGGCACACTGGGGAATCTGGATGTTGGAGATTGAGGAGGTGGGGAATGATACAATAGGGGGAGTTTAAGGATCACGGTTTAAGGGGGGGGAGGGAATGGGGTTTAACGGGGGGAAAAAAAAAAAAGAGAGAGAAGGAAAGATGATGTTTGTTCAGCAAGTTTTGTGCATCTGAAGCGTGCATGCTAATTCGAAACATTGTAACCATGCTCTTTGTGGATCAATGCTGTTGATTTTGTTCTGCAATGTCTTTCTCTCTCAAAAAGAATTTTAATAAAAAAAAAAAAAAAAAAAAAAAAGAAAGTATGCGGAAATGAGATCACAAACATTTTCTTGCCTCATCCCTAATGAGGAACAGCAGTGTAAGGGCACGTCCCAACGGCACAGGACAAATACCGGTCGGTTTATCCGGTTTTCGGGCTGTGCACACGGCCGCAGGGGGACGGCTTTTCTCTGCGATTAGCGGAGAAAAGCCCTCCCCTTTCACATAGATATGTTCATATTCCGACCGAAAAATGGACAGAAGAATAAACATGTTCATTGTTTTTCGGACCGCCAGAGGTCTAAAAAAACGCTGGGCGGAAAACCCATGCAGCGAGGACCGCTGTGAGCGTTTTCCATTTTAAAGTTTGTCAGCAGGTTTGCAGACGGCTTTCAAAACCGAAAACCGTCTGTAAAACCAGCTGCAAACCCATGCTATGGGGACAAGCCCTAAGGGTCCATCCACACGGCAAGGTTTTTGGTCGGATTTTCATATGGTTTTCGGATTTGATAACCATCTGAAAACCAACCAGCAACGATCCGCATAAACTTTAATAGAAAATCTGTTAAGCAGTCCACACTGAAAAGATTTTCTTCCGGACGTTTGTTTACACTGCCGGTGTTCTGAAAAACTTTCAACATGCACAATCTTCCACCTGGTTTCTGGGCAGAAAATGTGCATTTGAGTGTTTGAGGGGGACAGCGAATCCGCAAACTGTTGACAGAACCGTCCCCCAAAATCATCCGAAAGACAACAAAGTACCGGCCGGATTCTTCAAACAGAATCCGACTGGTATTTTGTCACTGCCGTGTGGACAGGCAACAAGGCTTCACATGAAGGATTTTAAAGGGGTTGTCTCACTTCATTGATTCATCTAACCTCAGTCCTATTTTCTTGGTTTAATTTTTTAATTCAGGGGTGTGTTTCCTGGCTACTACTGACCTGCAGTGATGATACCAGGTCTGTAGCTATAGCTTCCAGCGCTGGCAGCCTATTAGGAGAGATAGAACAGGTCTGTAGCTATAGCGACCAGCGCTGACAGCCTATCAGGAGAGATCGAACAGATCTGTAGCTATAGCGACCTGAGGAGCTGATGCAGCCCATATACAAGAGGGGATATCTAGGAATAGGTAGGACACTGTTAATGGAAACTTATTGCAAAGTGACTTGTTTTTGCAAGATCTTTAACATAAAAAGCAATCCTTGTGGTGAGACAACCCCTTAAATGTAAAATTCTGTATCTGATTCCATGTCAGAATCATTCACTTGAATGGCCATTCCACGCTGTAGTTCACACTGTCAACTACAGCACCAGTTTTTTATACTACAGATTTCAAATCTGTGGTGTCGGACATAAAAGAGTAGACATGTCCATTCTTTGAAGCGGATCCTGGTCAGATTCCACGTCAGGCAGCCGGGACATGAATTAGCCCAATTTAAATTGCCGCTAATTTGTAGAGGAGGTGTGGTCTCACTGAAATGGTACTAAGCCATGTTTTAATTAGGCCTGGATCACATTCGCATTTAGATTTCTGTTCAAAACGGATGAAACGGACATTACCTGATGCAAACAAAAGTGCCCTCTCCTGTTTTTCTTAGGGTATGTTCACACGGCTTATTTCGTTATACGCGAAATGCGCGCCACAATTACGGTAATCCATAGCTCTCATAGAACATTGTTCCACTTGAAATCATTTTATTTTCGTAAAAAATGGTGTCGAAGCTTGTTGCACATCCCCAAAAAAAATTAAAAGGGTTTTTTAAGGGTATGTTCAAGTAACTGAGCCGTACTTCAGGGCTTCCTATTTTACTTTTTGGGATTGGTTAAAATACTGAAAATGTTATTTGCTGAGTTTTCTTGCTTTGTTATTCACTGTTACATTTTTTTTTTATTTGGTAATTATTTTTTTTTGGTAATTTCTTGATCATGTTGATTGTATTTGATAAATACTGTTAAATTTGACATGAATATGTTGTTTGGTAAAAAACTTCAAAAACAAAGCTTTTTTATGCGGGTACAGTAAGGGCTTACGACTGTGGTGCCTTGTGAAATTTTCCCTTTTACAAGGGGTGGGCAATTAATTTTCCCATGGGGCCGTTTTGAGAAAGTGGGAGGGTTTTTTGGGGGGGCGGCTAAAAAAATAGGGGAAGGGAAAAAATTTCGTTTTTGGGGGTTTTTTTTGTGGAAATTTTGGGGGAGGTTCTTTATCTACATATACTGGGTCACGAAGGCGGTTTTACAGTTCCCCAGTCGGTTTTTGAAAAGGGTTCCCCCCGCGGGCAGGTTTTGATAAGTCCCCTAGGCGGTATATAGAAGGTACGTCCCCTCGGCGGGTATAGATAGGTTCAGCTCCCCTAGGGGGTTATAGTGGGTATAACTCCCCTAGGCGGGGTTCAAGTGGGTTTACAGCTCCCCCAGGGGGGGATGATGGGTACGCCCCCCCGGAGGTTTTTGTAGGTACAGCCCCCTCAGGCGGTATCTAGATAGGACAGCTCCCCTCGGCAGGTTTTAGAAGGTACCCCCCCAGGAGGTATATAGCGTTAGGTCTCCTAAGGCAGGTATTATTTTAAAGCTCCACACAGGCGGGTTTAGATGGGCTTCCCCCGGGAGGTATAAGTTGGGTGTCCCCGGAGGAATATGATTTTTTTTTGGGTGTGTTTCCCCAGGCTTTTAAATGGATAGTTAGAGTGTCCCCAGGGGTATTAGATATTTTGGTGTGTCCCCAGGCAGGTTTTGGGAAGTTAGGTGTCCCCCCAGGAAGGTATATGGATAGTTAGGTGTGTCCCCAGGCAGGTATAGGGATAGTTGGTGTGTCCCCAGGCAGGATTAGATGTTAGGGTTCCCCGGCAGGTAATAGTATTTGGTGTGTCCCCAGGCGGTATATAGTAGTTGGGTGTCCCCAGGAGGTTTAAGAATAGCCAGTGTGTCCCCAGGCAATATAGAGATAGGTTTGCCCCAGGCGGATAAGTACTGGGTGGTCCCAGGCAGATTATAGTGAGATTTCCCGGGCAGGTATGTAGTGAAGTGTGTCCCCAGGCGGGTATCAGATATAGGTTGTCCTCCAAAGGTATATTTCAGGTGTGTCCCCAGGCAGGTTTTTAAAGTCAGGTGTGTCCCCAGGCGGTTTATAATATTTAGGTGTACCCCCAGGCGGGGTTTTGAGAATACCCGGTGTGTCCCAGGAGTATAGAGATGGGGTTTGCCCCGGCGGTTTAAATATGGAGGTGTTCCCCAGGCGGTTATATTTTTAGGTGTGTCCCCGGGCAGATTAAGATAGCTGGGTGTGTCCCGGGCAGATAAAGTGAGTGTGTCCCTAGGAGGTTATGATTGAGGTGTGCCCCCGGGCAGGTTTACGTGCTAGGTGTCCCCCCCAGGCGGTATATAGATGGAGGTGTGCCCCCAGGCAGGATATGTCGGGTGGTCCCCGGCGGTTAGGATAGGGTTTTAAAAGGGGTCATTTTTTTGGCCTTTTTCCCTTTAATTTACTTGTTAACCTGTTTTCCGGCCGGCGGGGTATTTTCCCATCCAGGAGTTTCCCCGGGTGGGGGTGATGAGTCACCGCCAGCCCCGGGCGCTCCTCCGCCAGCTCTGTGCCCGCACGGGTTTTACTGTGTGTGCGCCAGGGGGGCAGCGGCGTGGTGAGGGATTTTCACCCGCGTCGTGCCAATTCACCGAATAGTAGCGGGGGAGGGCCCGCGGGGGCCCCTCTCGGGAAAAAACCCCCGGGCCGCGGCGGGCCGTCAGGCTAAAAATTTACAGACCGGGGCCCATCGTACCCGGGGGCCGCATCCGACGAGCAGGCCCGGGGCCGGATCCCGGCCCGGGGGGCCTATTTTTGGCCCGGGTTTCCCCCCTAACAGGGGGGGGGGTTAAAAAAGGATAAAACAGAAAACCAATCTGTCTGCATTTGTTTACCATTGACTTCAATGTAAAAAAAACCCACAAAAGACAGAAGGGTCCATTCCGTCAGATTTATGGGGGTTTTTTTTCACGGAAACCATAGCGCAGTATGCTAACTTTTTTTTTTCCCTTTAAAAAAACTAAAGGGGATGGACCCAAAAACTGACGAAAACGGGAAAAGTCAGGGGGTTGACAATTCTCTTCTTTTTTCCTCACTAAAAAGCAAAATTTAGAATGGAAAAGCCCCAAAAAGAGGTGAACCCCCCCAAAAGTTGTAAAATGCTGCGCAAAGTAAAGTCTGCAGCAGAAATCTAAAGGTGCGATTTAAATGTTCGCCGCACATTGTCCGTGCAGAGAACACCTTGGTTTGTTCCCTCAAATTCCACGATTGCCAGCAAGTTTTGAACAGAAAAACGACCCCCAGCCCATGGAAAAAATTTGTTCATTTTCCTGTATTGTGGGGTGAAAAAGCCTCAAGAATTTTAAATGTGGTAGCGTGAAAAAATTGGTAAAATCTTTGGTCGTCTGAATGGATCTAAATGCTGATGTGTGAACCCTAGCCTTTCCCACTTAGGAAATACAGTTTGACTGGGGTCGGGGGCCCTTTGGGGGGAGCGATTTGGGGGCCCATCTGCGCTACTGCAAGTCTCTTGTTTTTCTCCCCTTTCTTATAAAGAGCAGCCCTTGACCTGGAGGACAACATGTTTCCCCCCCCTTCCCAAAACCCTCGTTGTTTAAAAATGGACCCGGGTCACATTGTACATGGAGACCTATTCACTGGGACCATTTTTTTTAAACAAAGTGTCGAGTAACTGAAGTAATTTTGGAAAAGAAAAAATTTTTCATTTTTAATATCTCTCATTCTGGGTTTTTAAAGCCCTTGGGGGGTCTACCCTGAGATTGACAGCTCTATGCTCTTATATGCAAGTGAGGCTGTCACACACCAGGGTTGACTACATAATACACTCCTAACAATGAGCAGAGGTTTATAGAAATACATCTAATATATATCAATCTGCTCAGCTGCTATGGATCTATCAGCAGGGATGTAGCTGTAGGAAGTGCAGAGGAAGCAGTCACCACCAGGGCCTGGAGCACATGTGCCACATGAGAAGATGCTATTATAAATGGCACATGGGAGGTGGGGGCCCCCTTTTTTAGTTTTTTTTTTGGGGGGGGGATGGATTTAAATTAGCTTGTCAACTCAGGCTTGCTTTGGCGCAGAGGAGAGCAGAAAAAAACCCTGGTGGGCCCTTTTTTCATGGGGGACTAAAAATAAAGAATGTGGTGATTTTCAAAGGGGAAAAGGTGAGAAAGGAGGCAAAAAAAAAAAAAGGCACATACAGTGTGTGCTTTCATGTATAGTAGTTGTGGAATGGACCCCAAGAATCTACTCTACTGGTGGGCCCCAAGAATCTACTCCATTGATGGACACCGAGAATCTACTCTACTGGTGGGCCTCAAGAATCAACTCTACTGATGGGCCCCAAGAATCTCCTCTATTGATGGGCCCCAAGAACCTCCTCCATTGATGGACGCTAAGAATCTACTCTATTGATGGGCCCAAGGATCTCCTCCATTGATGGACCCCAAGAATCTACTCCATTGATGGGCCCCAAGAATCTACTCCACTGGTGGGCTTCTAGAACCAACTCCATTGATGAGCCCCAAGAATCTACTCCATTGATCGGCCGCAAGAATCAACTCTATTGATGAACCCCAAGAATCAACTCTACTGGTGGGCCTCAAGAATCAACCCTAATGATGGGCCCCAAGAATCTACTCAATTGATGGGCCCCAAGAATCTGCTCCATTGATGAACCCTAAGAATCTACTCCAATGATGGGCCCCAAGAATCTACTCCATTGATGGGCCCCAAGAATCTACTCAATTGATGGGCCCCAAGAATCTACTCAATTGATGGGCCCCAAGAATCTACTCCACTGGTGGGCTCCAAGAACCAACTCCATTGATGGGCTCCAAGAACCAACTCCATTGATGGGCCCCAAGAATCTAGTCCACTGATGGGCCCCAAGAATTAACTCTATTGATGAGCCCCAAGAACCAACTCCACTGATGGGCCCCAAGAATCAAGTCTACTGGTGGGCCTCAAGAATCTTCAACACTGGTGGGCCCCAAGAATCTGATTTATTGATGAACCCTAAGAATCTACTCCAATGATGGGCCCCAAGAATCTACTCCATTCATGGACCCCAAGAATCTACTCAATTGATGGGCCCCAAGAATCTACTCCACTGGTGGGCTCCAAGAACCAACTCCATTGATGGGCCCCAAGAATCTAGTCCACTGATGGGCCCCAAGAATTAACTCTATTGATGAGCCCCAAGAACCAACTCCACGGATGGGCCCCAAGAATCAACTCTATTGATGAGCCCCAAGAACCAACTCCACTGTTAGGCCCCAAGAATCGAGCCGACGGGGGGGCCTCAAGAATCTACAACCCTGGTGGGCCCCAAGAATCTGCTCCATGGATGAACCCTAAGAATCTACTCCAATGAGGGGCCCCAAGAATCTACTCCATTCATGGACCCCAAGAATCTACTCAATTGATGGGCCCCAAGAATCTACTCCATTCATGGACCCCAAGAATCTACTCAATTGATGGGCCCCAAGAATCTACTCCACTGGTGGGCTCCAAGAACCAACTCCAATGATGGGCCCCAAGAACCAACTCTATTGATGGGCCCCAAGAATCTACATTGATGGGCCGCAAGAATCAACTCTATTGATGAACCCCAAGAATCAACTCTACTGGTGGGCCCCAAGAATCAACTCTACTGGTGGGCCTCAAGATTCAACTCTACTGGTGGGCCTCAAGAATCAACTCTAATGTGGGCCCTAAGAATCTACTCTACTGGTGGGCCCCAAGAATCTACTCCATTGATGGGCCCCAAGAATCTGCTCCATTGATGAACCCTAAGAATCTACTTCAGTGATGGGCCCCAGAATCTGCTCCATTGAGGGAACCAAGATCTACTCCAGGAGGGCCCTAAGAATCTCTCCTTTGATGGGCCCCCCAAAGAATCTACTCCATGATGGGCCCAAGAATCTACTCCTTTGGGTGGGCCCCAAGAATCTATCCATTGGGGGAAGCCCATAATGAATCTACTCCAATGATGGGCCCCAAGAATCTACTCAATTGATGGGCCCCAAGAATCTACTCCACTGGTGGGCTCCAAGAACCAACTCCATTGATGGGCTCCAAGAAGCAACTCCATTGATGGGCCCCAAGAATCTAGTCCACTGATGGGCCCCAAGAATCAACTCTATTGATGAGCCCCAAGAACCAACTCCACTGGTGGGCCCCAAGAATCAAGTCTACTGGTGGGCCTCAAGAATCTACAACACTGGTGGGCCCCAAGAATCAACTCTACTGATGGGCCTCGAGAATCTACTCTACTGGTGGGCCCTAAGAATCTACTCTACTGGTGGGCCCCAAGAATCTACTCCATTGATGGGCCCCAAGAATCTGCTCCATTGATGAACCCTAAGAATCTACTTCAGTGATGGGCCCCAAGAATCTGCTCCATTGATGAACCCTAAAAATCAAATACAGAGAAGGGCCCAAAGAAACTACTCCATTGATGGGCCCAAAGAATCTACTCCATTGATGGGCCCCAAGAATCTGCTCCATTGATGATCCCTAAGAATCTACTCCAATGTTGGGCCCCAAGAATCTACTCAATTGATGGGCCCCAAGAATCTACTCCACTGGTGGGCTCCAAGAACCAACTCCATTGATGGGCTCCAAGAACCAACTCCACTGGTGGGCCCCAAGAATCAAGTCTACTGGTGGGCCCCAAGAATCTGCTCCATTGATGAACCCTAAGAATCTACTCCAATGATGGGCCCCAAGAATCTACTCAATTGATGGGCTCCAAGAACCAACTCCACTGGTGGGCCCCAAGAATCAAGTCTACTGGTGGCCCAGGCCCCTGAGCATGTCACTGATCGCACTTGTGGGTTGGGTGCAGTTTCAGTGTAATGGGCTTCCTTTAAATCATATTTCCTGGTATATTTTAATACCTGCAGCAGTTTCAAAGTCATGTGTGTGTGTATTTTTTTTCCCTCGGGGGAATGTAGATCGCACTATTAATAACGCCTGCATGCACGGAAAAAGCAATAAGCGGTAGCGGCAGATCTTCAATCACAGCTCAGTACCGCTCCTCAGTGCCCGGCTGTCAGCAGGAGGTAGTGCCCACCCGGGTGCTATCCAGGCTTGCCCTGCGCTACCCTCGTGCCCGGCTGTCACGGAGGGGTGCCCCCCCGGGTTTTTACCAGGCTTGCCCCGCGCTCCCCCTCAGTGCCCCGGTTCAGCAGGAGGGTGCCACCGGGTGTTCCAGGCTTGCCCTGCGCTCCTCGTGCCGGCTGTCAGGGAGGGTAGTGCCCACCGGGTGCTATCCAGCTTGCCCTGCGCTCCTCAGTGCCCGGCTGTCAGCAGGAGGTAGTGCCCACCCGGGTGCTATCCAGGCTTGCCCTGCGCTCACTCCTCAGTGCCCGGCTGTCAGCAGGAGGTGGTGCCCACCCGGGTGCTATCCAGGCTTGCCCTGCGCTCACTCCTCAGTGCCCGGCTGTCAGCACGAGGTGGTGCCCTCCCGGGTGTAGTCGGGCTGAGCTGACTACAACCCTCACAGATGCACCAAATCACCCAGTAAGATCGCCGGGACCGCAGGTGGGCGGGTCCTGCCGCTGACAGGTGGGTGTGGCCAACACGCTCACGGGTTTGCTCGGTAACCAATCAGCGGCGGAGGTAGCGATTGATTGGCAGGTGAGGCCCGCCCCCCACGGGTGTTGTGGTTTCACCCCGGCAGTGCAGAGGCTGCTCAGGGTGCCGGTGGTAGCGGCTGCGGCCGGGGAGTCCGGGACTCGGGGTAAGTGCCCGGCAGCTGGGGATCGGGCTGTGCCCGGGCTCCTGCGCGCACTGGTCCCGGTGCCCGGCTGTGTGTGGAGGTGTAACCATTGTGTGCTCCGCACTCTCGGGAGCTCATCACACGTTGTGAGTGGAGCCGTGTGTGACAATAGCCGGGATTACATACGTGCTGCTGACATCAGTGTGAAGTCTAGTGACACCTCTGTACTCGCAGCATATGGTGTGTACACATCCCGGGGAGATGCACGTTACATTGCAGCAGCACAAAGCAGCTGTCATAGGGTATAGCAGGGAGCCGCCTGGCTGAGCTGTGTGATGTGTGTAGTGTCTGTCATCTGGAGGATGAGCCCTGGGCTTAGTGTGATATGTGCAGTGTGATCTGCTGTGGACATGTGCATTGTTCTCTATATGTGCTGTGTACTTGTCATTATTGGTGTGTACTGCTTAGTATGTATATATAATTCTATGTATTGCATGAGGTGCTGAGCATGAGCCCCGCAGCATAGTGTGCTGTGTGTGGACAGGAGCCCCGCAGCATAGTGTGCTGTGTGCGGACAGGAGCCCCGCAGCATAGTGTGCTGTGTGCGGACAGGAGCCCCGCAGCATGGTGTGCTGTGCCGGACAGGAGCCCCGCAGACATGGTGTGCTGTGCCGGACAGGAGCCCGCACGCATGGTGTGCTGTGCCGGACAGGAGCCCCGCAGCATGGTGTGCTGTGCCGGACAGGAGCCCCGCAGCATGGTGTGCTGTGCCGGACAGGAGCCCCGCAGCATGGTGTGCTGTGCCGGACAGGAGCCCCGCAGCATGGTGTGCTGTGCGGACAGGAGCCCCGCAGCATGGTGTGCATGTGCCGGACAGGAGCCCCGCAGCATGGTGTGCTGTGCCGGACAGGAGCCCCGCAGATGGTGTGCTGTGCCGGACAGGAGCCCGCAGCATGGTGTGCTGTGCCGGAACAGGAGCCCGCAGCATGGTGTGCTTGTGCGGGGGACAGGAGCCCCGCAGCATGGTGTGCTGTGCCTGGACAGGAGCCCCGCAGCATGGTGTGCTGTGCCTGGACAGGAGCCCGCAGCATGGTGTGCTGTCCCTGGACGGGAGCCCCCCCAGCATGGTGTGCTGTGCGTGGACAGGAGCCCCGCAGCATGGTGTGCTGTGCCTGGACAGGAGCCCCGCAGCATGGTGGGCTGTGCCTGGACAGGAGCCCCGCGGCTTGGTGGGCTGTGCCTGGACAGGAGCCCCGCAGCAGGGTTTGTGCTGTGTGGCCCAGGAGCCCCGCGGCTTGGTGGGCTGCGCCTGGACAGGAGCCCCGCGGCTTGGTGGGCTGTGCGTGGACTGGAGCCCCCCCAGCATGGTGTGCTGTGCCGGGGACAGGAGCCCGCAGCATGGTGTGCTGTGCCTGGACAGGAGCCCCGCAGCATGGTGTGCTGTGCCTGGAAGGAGCCCCGCGCATGGTGTGCTGTGCCTGGACAGGAGCCCCGCAGCATGGGTGTGCTGTGCCTGGACAGGAGCCCCGCAGCTTGGTGTGCTGTGCCTGGACAGGAGCCCCCGCAGCATGGGTGCTGTGCCTGGACAGGAGCCCCGCGCATGGTGTGCTGTGCCTGGAACAGGAGCCCCGCAGCATGGTGTGCTGTGCCTGGACAGGAGCCCGCAGCATGGTGTGCTGTGCCTGGACAGGAGCCCCGCAGCATGGTGTGCTGTGCCTGGACAGGAGCCCCGCAGCAGGGTGTGCTGTGCCAGGACAGGAGCCCCGCAGCTGGTGTGCTGTGCCTGGACAGGAGCCCCGCAGCAGGGTGTGCTGTCCCTGGACAGGAGCCCCCCCCCGCATGGGGGCTGTCCCGGGACAGGAGCCCGCAGCAATGGTGTGCTGTGCCTGGACAGGAGCCCCGCAGCATGGTGTGCTGTGCCTGGACAGGAGCCCCGCAGCATGGTGTGCTGTGCCGGGTCAGGAGGCCCGCTGCATGGTGTGCTGTGCCTGGACATGAGCCCCGGTGCATTGTGTTCTGTGCCTGGACAGGAGCCCCGCAGCATGGTGTGCTGTGCCTGGACAGGAGCCCCGCAGCATGGGGTGCTTGTGCCGGAAGGAGCCCCGCTGCTGGTGGTGCTGTGTGTGGACAGGAGCCCCGCGGCATAGTGTGCTGTGCGCGGACAGGAGCCCCGCGGCATAGTGTGCTGTGCGCGGACAGGAGCCCCGCGGCTTGGTGGGCTGTGCCGAGCAGGAGCCCCGCGGCTTGGTGGGCTGTGCCGCTGTCTGCCTTCATGTAGTGTAATATGATTTCTAGGTGCATATTTGATATTCTGTAATCTGCTGTGTATGCAATGCCCATTCTGATCCCTGGAGTTTAGTGTTATGTGATGGACATACAGGAATGGGAACTGTGCCGTGTTCTGAGGATGAGCCCTGGTGCTCTGTGTGATATAGGATCAGTATACAGGAATGGGACCTGTGTACTGTTCTGAGGATAAGCCCTGGTGCTCTGTGTGATCTAGGATCAGTATACAGGAATGGGACCTGTGTACTGTTCTGAGGACGAGCCCTGGTGCTCTGTGTGATCTAGGATCAGTATACAGGAATGGGACCTGTGTAGTGTTCTGAGGACGAGCCCTGGTGCTCTGTGTGATATAGGATCAGTATACAGGAATGGGACCTGTGTAGTGTTCTGAGGATGAGCCCTGGTGCTCTGTGTGATATAGGATCAGTAAACAGGAATGGGACCTGTGCCGTGTTCTGAGGATGAGCCCTGGTGCTCGGTGTGATCTAGGATCAGTAAACAGGAATGGGACCTGTGTCGTGTTCTGAGGATGAGCCCTGGTGCTCTGTTGATATGGGATCAGTATAAAAGGAATGGGACGTGCCTTGTTCTGAGGATGAGCCCTGGTGCTCTGTTTTGATATAGGATCAGTATACAGGAATGGGACCTGTGTCGTGTTCTGAGGATGAGCCCTGGTGCTCTGTGTGATATAGGATCAGTATACAGGAATGGGACCTGTGTAGTGTTCTGAGGACGAGCCCTGGTGCTCTGTGTGATATAGATCAGTTTTCGGGAATGGGACCTGTGTAGTGTTCTGAGGATGAGCCCTGGTGCTCTGTGTGATATAGGATCAGTATACAGGAATGGGACCTGTGCCGTGTTCTGAGGATGAGCCCTGGTGCTCTGTGTGATATAGGATCAGTATACAGGAATGGGACCTGTGTAGTGTTCTGAGGATGAGCCCTGGTGCTCTGTGTGATATAGGATCAGTATACAGGAATGGGACCTGTGCCGTGTTCTGAGGATGAGCCCTGGTGCTCTGTGTGATATAGGATCAGTATACAGGAATGGGACCTGTAGTGTTCTGAGGATGAGCCCTGGTGCTCTGTGTGATCTAGGATCAGTATACAGGAATGGGACCTGTGCCGTGTTCTGAGGATGAGCCCTGGTGCTCTGTGTGATCTAGGATCAGTATACAGGAATGGGGACCTGTGGCCGTGTTCTGAGGACGAGCCATGGTGCTCTGTGTGATATAGGATCAGTATACAGGAATGGGCCCTGTGCCGTGTTCTGAGGACGGGGCCCTGGTGCTCTGTGTAAAAAAAGGGTATCAGGAAATGGGGCCCCGGGCCCGACCTATGTGTGTTCTGAGGATGAGCCCTGGTGCTCTGTGTGATCTAGGATCAATAACAGGAATGGGCCCGTTAGTGTTCTGAGGATGACCCCTGGTGCTCGGTGTGATTTAGGATCAGTATACGGGAAATTGGGACCTGTCCCGTGTTCTGAGGTTGAGCCCTGGTGTTGTGTGATTTTGGATCAGTATCGGGAATTTGGGCCCTGTGTAGTGTTTGAGGATGTGCTCTTTTGTGATCTTGGATCAGTTTTACGGGAAAAGGGACCTGTCCCGTTTTCCCTGGGGGGTGACCCCTGGGGGCTCTGTGTGATCTAGGTTCAATATAAAAGGAAGGGGGACCTGTGTAGTGTTCGGGAGGAGGGAAGCCCTGGTGCTCGGTGTAAAATTAGGTTTCAGAAATAAAGGGGGGGGGACCTGTGTAGTTTTTCTGAGGTTGGCCCTGGTGTTCGGGTGATCTAGGATCAGTTTACAGGAAGGGGGACCTTTTGTAGTTTTTGGGAGGATGGCCCGGGTTTCTTTGTGTTATGGGATCAGTATACAGGAATGGGACCTGTGTGTTTCGGGAGGACGAGCCCTGGGGGCCCTGTGTTTTTGGAATCAGTATACGGGAATGGGACCTGTGCCGTGTTCTGGGATGACCCCTGGTGTTCTGTGTGATCTGGGTTTCATTTAAACGGGAAGGGGACCTGTCCCCGTGTTTTTGAGGATGACCCGGGTTTGGGTTTTTGTGTGAAAATAGGATCAGTATAAAGGAAGGGAAACCTGTTTTAGTGTTTGGGATGAGCCCTGGTGCTTTTTGTGATATGGTTTCGTATACGGAAGGGGGACCTGTGTTGTTTTCTGAGGTTTGACCCCTGGTGCTCGGTGTAAATATGGGTTCGTAAAAGGAAGGGGGACTGTGTGTTTTTGAGGATAACCCCTGGTGCTCTGTTTTGATATAGGATCGTAAAACCAGGAATGGGCCCTTGTGCCGTGTTCTGAGGGGGACCCCTGGTGTCTGTGTGTCAGGTTCAGTATACAGGAATGGGACCTGTGTAAGGTTCTGGGGATGAGCCCTGGTGCTCTGTGTGTTTAAAAATTTCGGGTAAAAAGGGAAATAGGACCTGTGCCGTTTTCTGAGGACGAGCCCTGGTGTTTGGGGTTTATAGGCAGTATACGGGAAATTGGGCCCGGGGTTCCCGTGTTCTGGGGAGGGAGCCCGGGGTGCCTGTGGATATAGGATCATAAAACGGGAATGGGACCTGTGTCTTTTTTTGAGGACGAGCCCTGGTGCTCTGTGTGATTTTAGGATCAGAAACCCAGGAAGGGGAAACCTTGGTTTTCCCGAGGAGGGGCCCCTTTGGTGCTCTGTGTGATATAGGATCATATCAGGAAGGGGGGACCTGTCCCGTTTTTCTGAGGATGGCCCTGGGGCTCGGTGTGATCTAGGATCTGTAAACGGGAAAGGGGAAACCTGTGTGGTTCTGAGGAGGACCCCTGGTGCTCTGTGTGTTATAGGACAGTATACAGGAATGGGACCTGTTTTAATGTTTGAGGTTGAGCCCTGGTGCCCCGGTGTGATCTGGGAATCAGTAAACAGGGAAGGGGAAACCTGTTTTAAAATCTCACAGGAGGCCCCTGGGGTGTGACACTGTATTGAAATTTTTACCCCCCCCGGGCTTTCTTCTATCCATTTGTCACCCCCGTTCTTCCAGACATGACTTCATGTGCATCTGAAGACTCTCCATCCCAAAACGAAATGTTCTCTCCTTGTTTCGGTCTCATTGCAGTATTGTAATATTTGCACTCCTGGTGTTACAGAGAGCGGTCACAATTCATCCAGATAATGACCCCCCTCCCTTTGTAATTGAATATGAAGGCCTGTTTCCCTCCATGTAATTGCTTCTTAAATTATTCATTGGGTTTGTTTTGTTCTTACAGGTGACCAATGCTGAGGACTGGATTTGTAAGTGTAATCCTGTGTTAGGACATTAGGACTGATGCCGCAGGTGCCAACATAAGGCAGGGCCCGGCGGTGGGTTCTCCGTGATTATCTCTGATCGCGCTGATCTGAAAGGAGAGCAGTGAGAGTCGGACCAGACGAGGCTTTGCTGCTGACAGCCCCATGGCAGAACCAGGCGGGGGCGGTGGAAGTGCTGGCGAGGGGAGCGTGCCCTTACCATTAGATTCTGCAAATGGTAAATTGCCTATAACTGCTAGCAATGGCGACCGAGGAAGTGCTGAGAGTAATGGAGGAAAGTGCAAAATTGAGACTACTTCTAGCAGCGGTGTGTCCAATGGAGATTGTGCCCGCAGCGATAGCAGAGATGACGGTGGATCTGCGCAGCCTGAGAGCCCTGGCATTGACAAAGTGGACAAACAAGGATTGCCTCGGAGGAGCAGCATTATCAAGGTGAGAGGATTTCCCGTCATGCTTCTGATTTGCCGCTTGTCATCCATCACCGGCTGATGTCATATTTTCTCGAGGTGACAGAGAATCACCTCTCGGCGTGCTGTAACATCATTAGTTATACATCTGGGAAGATGAATATCCTGCTCTCTGGGTGATTACATGGAGATGTGTCTGACTCTGTGATCACTTGTTCATGAAGGGGTGTACCTATCTCATTGATTAGCTCTTACTATGTAGGCAAAGGTAAATATACACTATTACCAAATACACTGCTCTTCTGATTTTGCGTCATTTTAAGAGTTAGGGTGCTTTCACACGGTGCGTTTTTGTGCAGGAAGGCAGAACAATTAATGCTATACATTGTTGCACAAAAAAGCATCCATAAAAACGCAGCAAAACCGCACTGTGTGAAAGCACCCTTAGTTAGTTATCTCCTATGTGTTTACACAAGCTTTCTTAAAGGGGTTGTCTCACTACAAGGATTGCTTTTTATGTTAAAAATCTTGCAAAAACAAGTCACTTTGCAATATGTGTCCATTAACACTGTCCTACGTATTCTGAGATATCCCCTCCTGTATGGGCTGCTTCAATCTCTCATGATAGGCTGCCAGCACTGGTTGCTATAGCTACAGACCTGGCTTCTACTGTAGCCTAGTAGAAGCTAGTAAACACGCTCCTGAATTCAAAGTGAAACCAAGAAAACAGGACTGAGGTAAGATGAATCAATGTAGTGAGACAACCCCTTTAAGTTACCAACCACCTCTCTCTCCTCTAACAGCCCTGGCCGGGATAGTAACATTACTCCCTGCTGTCCATACAATCATACAGGTTCCCACAGCACTAACCAAAGCACAAAGGATGCAACCGCTTTAACTCTCGAATCCCTGGAGTTACCTTCAAACTTCCAAAAGCAATGAGACCGCATCTAAAGGGTTGAAAACGTCAAACTTCTATATTGCTCCATAAAACAACAACGTTTCCACTCTACTGCTTGAAAAAGACTGAACAGAGTCAAGGATGCTGTCACCTTATTGCTTTTGGTCATTTCCTGCTGTGTCTCATCAGCAGCACAGAAGCTTGTTTATCTTTGTTACTGACAAACTTTATCCCTTTTAGAGCTCTGTAGCCTTCTGCCCTGCTAATAAAACCCCTCCACCTATGTCCCTGTAATAGACTCAGCTAGGAATAATAGATCTTAAATGTCAGTGACTGCTGCGGAACCACCCTCATCCTGAACAGCAAGTGGGAGCCTGATGTAAGTGCAGGCTCTGGGAAAAAGCCTTTAAATGTTAAAGAGGTTTTCTCACCACTCTGATTCACTGAGTTTTAGCAGTTTTGCACTTGCTCTGTCTCCTCAGGCTGTAGGTTGTTCTACAGCAGTGATTAGCATATTCAACTTCTAGGGAGCTGTGACTCTGACAGTGCAGGAGATTATCTCTAACAAGAGTACAGATAAAGTCATGCTTTTTACTCCTCAAAGCACATGTACCTTTTGTTTAGTGAAGCTTTGATCTCGGTCATTCCGTGGAGTGACGTGGCTCCCTGCTCTCAGCTAATCAAATAACAGACGTCCGTCTAGTATGCAGGTAACCATAGAAACCTGTGTGCACTTCAGAGCACATAAACGCTCTTATCTTATGACTAAAGTAAAATGTGTTGACCAATGTATAAAAAAAAAAAAAAAAAAGTCTTCATTTAACTGTCCCTTCCTGTACACAGCTAATATTTGTAGCGATGAAACCCCTTTAAGTATGTACATGGAGGTAGCCATATTGTGGGCAATAATCATAAAAATGCTATTTACTGTTCATGGTGATTGACATAACTATGGCTGCATGGTGTCATAGAAAACCCCAGTCACTGACAGAGAAAGATCTTGGTGGAAGCCCCCGGAGACTCTCTGGTTCTAGTCTTATTGTGGTGTTCTTGAGATGTTAGAATATTACTCGTCTTGCTGATTGCACTGGAATCCGTACTAGAGATTAGGGCAGCAGTAGGCACCTTATGCAGTTAATTCTCTGCTCATTTTCCTGAGATGGTGTTTTCTAATACGCTGTTTTCTCTCTGAATAAAGCACCTCTGCTCTACCTTGTGTAGGTGACATTGTACAATGTGAAAGAAATTGTTCCTCTCCATTATCACTAATCTCTAGTTCAAGGCGCTGTGTTCCTACACGGTTTCCCCGAAAATAAGACAGTGTCTTATATTAATTTTGGCTCCTAAAGACAAACTAACACTTATTTTTAGGGAACGTCTTATTTTTCCATGAGCAAGACTTCACATTTATTGTTGAACAAAAAAATGAACATGTATTAATATCCTGTAGTGATTACATCACAAACATCAGCATAAGCAGCCAAACTCTGAATTGCATCAAAAAAATGCACTAGGTCTTATTTTCGGGGGGGAGGGGGGTAGTGTCTTATTTTCGGGGAAATGGGGTATGTCGTGAATATACAAATATACAGCACAGCACCGGCTGTTTACTCCATTGACTAAGCAGACAAGGACAGTTGTATACTAATATACACTGTCCAGTGTCGACTTTCGTCCTTCTAAATTGGGCCATTGTACAGTGTTTTCCTGAGATTTTAATAGCTGCAGGTGTAAGTTTTAGTTTTATTAATATTGTGCAGTGTTCTCCTGTCAGGTACATGATCACCGTGGACTCTCTGTAGTTCGGATTATGGGGGCAGCCATATTGCCTGAGCTAATGCTAACAGAATTTAGAGATGTGCTTTGCCATCTCTGCTGTGAACAGGCACTGACTCACTGACATCTATGGGGGAGTTTTCTGGGCATGCTCTGTGTTTCTGGTGCAGGGAAGAGGATGAGATTTCAAATCTAAGAGCGTAAGAATCGATGCCTAGTGAACTTTGATGTGGATTTCCAAGGCAGTATTTTGCATCAATATTGGTCAGCTGATACCAGGAGTGGAACCTAAAGAGAGTGGCCTCACAATAATTTCATAGTTAGTGTTTTATTGCACTTTTTGGTGGTGTTTTATGCAGATCCGCAGCCGAATGTTATTTTAAAGGAGTATTCCTATCAAATTGAACAACCTTAAAAATGTAAGCAATTGTAAATTTACACTATGAATATATATTATATTATATATAATATATATATATATATATATATATATATACACACTGCAGTGCTTGTGACTTTATCACATCCTATTATGATCCGCACAAGCTGCCCATAGTTTCATAAGTGTCAGTTTAATGTCTTCTTCCTGTAACCTAACACTGTTACACAACCACACCTGTCTGCAATAGGGGTCTCTCCTCCACCGGTGTGTGGCACTGGGTGTATCTCCTGCCAGTGGCTGACACCATCACCTTCCGACCTCTTATCTTGTGTGATCAAGGTCGTTGTTGGTCCTCCCTCCTATTTGAGGTGGTGGAGCTTTACTGTAAGCTGTTTCACTTCTGACTCTCCTGCGTAGGTTAATTTCTCTTGTCCCACCCTGGTTCCTATGGTGTTTGTGAAAGTTGCTCGGTGTAGAAGTGTTGTTTGTCATTAGTACATAGGGATGGGTGTGAGCCTCAGCTTAGCTTTTACAAATGCACCGGATCTCACTAGAGGAACTGGGTGTTGGAGGCTCGTGCCTGCTGCACTTTGCTGCTGGTCAGGTTACTTTAATCATTGTGTCGCGTAATTGCCAAGCTCGGTTCATTTATCAGATAAGATGTTAGACGTTGCGACACGGCGCTGTTCACACTGTCAGTAGTGCAGGTCCGTCTGGGTTTTTTCAGGGTTTATGATGCCAAGAATAAGAGTGTGCAAAGCTAGTGATAGATATTAAGGTTTTACCTTAATTCAAGTGAAGATCTCCAACATCTTACTTTACGTTTTGATATCTTATAGCCTGTATTCTGCTAGAGGACTCGCCTGGCAGAGGGTCGGGTCCAGCTTTGATTTGTAAGGTGTGCAAGCCTGACCAGAGGTGCATATGCTAAGGAATTGGTGTGTATCTCATTCTGATTTCTCAAACTGGCCGTGTGTGAGGTTTTTTTCCTTTTTTTTAAATTAAGGAGCCAACATCAATATTTAATAAAGAATTTATTAAAATTAAGAATTTATTTTTTAGTTTACTTGATTAGGATTTGGTATTATTTTTTTCGTCCTATAGGGCATAATCCTCTATTGTTCCACACACTGTTTTGGTTTCTACAAGTAAAGTATCCAATTCTAATACACTTGTATTAACTTCCTATTGACCTCAATAGGAGTTGCATACAAGTTAAGACACCCCAACCTGTAATGTACAGGTAAAGACACCCCACCCCAGCTCGTAATGTAGAGCTATATACAGGTAAAGACACCCCAGCTCGTAATGTAGAGCTATATACAGGTAAAGACACCCCAGCTCGTAATGTAGAGCTATATACAGGGAAAGACACCCCAGCTCGTAATGTAGAGCTATATACAGGTAAAGACACCCCAGCTCGTAATGTAGAGCTATATACAGGTGAAGACACCCCAGCTCGTAATGTAGAGCTATATACAGGTTAAGACACCCCAGCTCGTAATGTAGAGCTATATACAGGGAAAGACACCCCAGCTCGTAATGTAGAGCTATATACAGGGAAAGACACCCCAGCTCGTAATGTAGAGCTATATACAGGTAAAGACACCCCAGCTCGTAATGTAGAGCTATATACAGGTAAAGACACCCCAGCTCGTAATGTAGAGCTATATACAGGGAAAGACACCCCAGCTCGTAATGTAGAGCTATATACAGGTAAAGACACCCCAGCTCGTAATGTAGAGCTATATACAGGGAAAGACACCCCAGCTCGTAATGTAGAGCTATATACAGGGAAAGACACCCCAGCTCGTAATGTAGAGCTATATACAGGGAAAGACACCCCGGCTCGTAATGTAGAGCTATATACAGGGAAAGACACCCCGGCTCGTAATGTAGAGCTATATACAGGGAAAGACACCCCGGCTCGTAATGTAGAGCTATATACAGGGAAAGACAACCCCAGCTCGTAATGTAGAGCTATATACAGGGAAAGACACCCCAGCTGTAATGTAGAGCTATATACAGGGAAAGACACCCCAGCTCGTACTGTAGAGCTATATACAGGGAAAGACACCCCAGCTCGTACTGTAGAGCTATATACAGGGAAAGACACCCCAGCTCGTACTGTAGAGCTATATACAGGTAAAGACACCCCAGCTCGTAATGTAGAGCTATATACAGGGAAAGACACCCCAGCGCGTAATGTAGAGCTATATACAGGGAAAGACACCCCAGCTCGTAATGTAGAGCTATATACAGGGAAAGACACCCCAGCTCGTAATGTAGAGCTATATACAGGGAAAGACACCCTAGCTCGTAATGTAGAGCTATATACAGGGAAAGACACCCCAACCTGTAATGTAGAGCTATATACAGGGAAAGACACCCCAACCTGTAATGTACAGCGATGTACAGGGAAAGACACCCCAACCTGTAATGTACAGCGATGTACAGGGAAAGACACCCCAACCTGTAATGTACAGCGATGTACAGGGAAAGACACCCCAACCTGTAATGTACAGCGATGTACAGGGAAAGACACCCCCAGCCCCCCCCCCCTCAGCCTGTAATGTACAGCTATATATATATGTAAACAGGACTGTGGAGTCAGTAAGCCAAAGCTCCGACTCCTGACTCAGACTCCCACTCCCTCATACATAGCGCGTGTTTAAGTGACAACTTTACTGTAGTAAAATGGAAACTTCAAGCTTTTTATCACTTTCTCTTTTTTTGGGAAGTCTTCGTGGCTGCTCCTCAATTTGTACCAGTGACCTTTTGCTTGGAAATTATTTATTTTAGACTGCCCTTGGTTCCAGAGCGATTTACGACATAAGCCTAATAACACACTGAATGTGAGATCAGGTTGTAATTTGTAATAAACAAGAAGAAAAAGATTATTCCACCACTGGGTGCAAAACAGTAACAATGGCAGTTACATGACAAGAATCTGCAGAACTAAGCAGATGCTAAATAGCTACAGGTCAAACTTATGTATGAAATAGTCAAGATTATTGTCTATAAAATGATGGTACCCTCATGTTCAAAACTGTAGTGGATGGTGAGATATGGAGCCTGAGAGTCAAAAGTATCAAACATTGTTACCCTTTTGCTTGTCGGTGTAAAATATTTTTACTGGATGCAACTTTAGAACACAATTTTTTTTAAATAAATTGTAAATATGCAAAACACTGCATTTTATAACAACTCCGACTCCACTCAAATGGACACCACCTCCATAGCCTTGTCTAAAAATTATATAATGTACTTTTCTGGTTTCTCTAGAAAAAAAATAAGCATCTGTCTTCACCTTGGCTAAACATTTGCATTGATCTGTAGGGGGCAAAGTAGTACAAATGAAGGGTATGTTCACAAGGCGTAATTGCGGTAATTATAGAGAGCTATGATTACCTGTCGTCTTCCCCGCTGCGTATTGAACGCCGACAGACAGTAGTGATATACCACTTCTTTCCAGCGTATACGCAGGGCAGGGGTAATGGAAGTGAATGGGGCTGATCACCCCCTGCACTTTAGATGAACGTGCTAATCAGCGTGTTCTTCTAAACACATGGCATCTTGTGGCAGGCACAGGTCCACGCCACAAGACATACCCGAAAATTCTCCAATTCCTTTTTGTCCACGGAGCAAATGCTAGATTGTTGCCAAATTCAATCAAAAAACAATCCACACAAGTGTTTTTGTTTAGTTTTTTTTCCCCCATATATAAACATCTGAAACCCATCAACATTCTGTTATTCATATAGTCTGAACAATACCAAAGCACTGGATTTCCACCAGTTTCAACTAAAGGACATAATGCTGTTGTGTTTTGGGGTTAATCTATATCAGGCATCCTCAAACTGCGGCCCTCCAGCTGTTGGAAAACTACAACTCCCATCATGCATTTATATAATGTATAACAGTGGGAATGATGGGAGTTGTAGTTTCCCAACAGATGGAGGGCCGCAGTTTGAGGATGCCTGATCTACATTATAGGGGTTTTACCACGAACAAATATGCGCTGCACAGGTTGCCAGCTGCAAGTCAACTGTGCATTAAAATGAGGAGGGCGGCACTTGTGACTTTTCTCTGTATTCACTTCTGTGGGAGTTACGGATATAGCTGAACACACTTGCTCAGCTATATTCATGAATTCCAGTAAAAGTGAATGGGGAGGATGGCCACAAGCGGACTCCTTCTCATGCACGGTCGGACCACACCTAGTCTTTAAAGAGAACCTGTCACATAAGTTATGCCCCCCTGGCTGAGGGCAGCACAAGCTAGTGTCAGACCTGCTGTTTCCAGTGCTGTGTCCCTTATTCTGTAAGATGCTGTAGTTTGAGTATTTAATGCTCAAATCTGCAGTTTTCAGCCAGAAAAGAGTCATAAAAAGTCAGTTTTTTTCAAGGCGAGGCTAGCCTTTGGTGGGCGGGGCTAACACCTACTCATGAATAAGATTTGAGCACTAAATACTCTAAAACTGCAGCACCTTACATAATAAGGGACACAGCGCTGGAAACAGCAGGTCTGTCACTAGCTTGTGCTGCCCTCAGCAAGGGGGGCATAAACCAGGTGACAGGTTCCCGTTAAGTTGGCCACTGGTATAATAATATTTAAAGGGGTATTCCCATTCAAAGGTAAATAAAAGAGTATTACCAAATACATCCTGGTTCTGATTTTGCTTCGCTCTTCTCTTTATGCACACAAGTCTCCCTAGTTTCCGGCGGCCCCTCTCTGCTCCTACAGGCTGAAGCAGTGGTCAGGATGGTGACATCACTCCTTGCTCCTTATCTTAAAATACAGAAGCTTCTTTCATTATTTACCAACAAGCTTTAACCTTTTAGAGCTGTGTAGCCTTGTGCGCTATAGTTTACAAACCTCCTGCACTCATGTCACTGTAACAGGATCAACTAGGATTAGCTGATATGCCAATCACTGCTGTAGACCCTCCCACAGCCTGAACAGGGAGTGGGAGCCTGAAGCAGCTTGTGGCTCTGTTAGGGTATGTTCACACCTCTTATTTTGGGATGCATTTCGCCACATATTGAGAGCGTACTGTGCTCTAATATGAGCGAAATGTGCCCCAATCATTACAGTAATCCACAGTTCTCATAGAGAACTATGGTTTACGCCTCTTCTCCCCGCGCATACAATACGATCGGATTGTATGAGCGGGGAGACAATTGACATGTCATTTATTCACGGCACTTGCGCGCCACAAGCAATGACAGTCTAGGGGCCGGCGGGCTGCTGCCACCCCCGTGCCACACAGTGCGAGGTCGCGAACACCCGGCGTAATTTCGGGGCGTACTGTACCCCGCAATTACACCATGTGAACATAGCCTTAGTGAGACAACCCCTTTAATATCGCCATCAAGGTCATAACCTTGGTAGATGCTGTTTTCTACTGTATGTGACCATTATTGCCTGGTAGGGTAAGGTGGACAAATAGTGAATACCCAAACCCACAACATCCTTCGTACAGTAGGTGCCCACTCTGTTCAGTGGGTTGTATTTTTCTCTCCTGCCTGGTTCCTACTCTCCACAGTTCCAGTTTCTGAAGGACAATATTTCACATTGAGAACATGTAAAGATAGAGTATTACAGTGTGCCCCAGAAATGCATTGCAGCCAGCGTAAACTAAAAATAATAAAACCTGCCTAAGCTAAAAAAGGTTTGGAGTCAGGTTTATGGAGCAGAGTGCCAAAAATCTGTCATGGCATAAAGGAGGAAATAAACCGTGTACAGATTGTGGAATGTGCGCCTTGTTGTCTCCTAATGAAGTATGAAACAAAACAAGTTGGTCCATTTAAAGGCCACAATTCACCCCTTTGAAGATACTGGCAGAGATAGCTGAACACTATTGTTCTTTTCATTCTGGAGGACAGAGATTTTGGTTAAAGGGGTTGTCTCGCTACATTGATTCATCTCACCTCAGTCCTGTTTTCTAGGTTTCAATTTGAATTCAGGGGCCAGGTCTGTAACTATAGCAACCAGTGCTGGCAGCCTATCAGGATAGATCAAATAGGTCTGTAGCTATAGCAACCAGTGCTGGCAGCCTATCAGGAGAGATCAAATAGGTCTGTAGCTATAGCAACCAGTGCTGGCAGCCTATCAGGATAGCTCAAACAGGTCTGTAGCTATAGCAACCAGTGCTGGCAGCCTATCAGGATAGATCAAACAGGTCTGTAGCTATAGCGACCTGAGGAGCTGATGCAGCCCATACAAGAGGGGATATCTAGGAATAGGTAGGACACTGTTAATGGACACATATTGCAAAGTGACTTATTTTTGCAAGATCTTTAACATAAAAAGCAATTCTTGTAGTGAGATAACCCCTTTAGAACTCGCAGATGATAAGATCTAGTGCAATGAAGAACATTAGAATGATGTCCTCTTTTAGTCGCTGCAAAACTTTGCCCACAGTAGCTTTCCAGGAAGCACAAGACGTTGTGTTGGAGTCTACGCATAGGATTCTGTTCCTTATTTAGCACCCAAACAAATCGAAAGAAGCTCAACGGAAGTGAATTCAGCCCTTTCCATGTACATATAGTGTCCTGGTTGGTGAGGCTGCCAGAGCCCAACAGCTCCCAAGGGACCCAGGGCCACTCCAAACCCAACAAAATGTTTCTTACCTGCCAGGCTGCTCTTGTGCTTCTATAGGGGGTTCATTGCCTCCTTAGTGCCCTTTTGTCATTTATTATAAAGTTCATGCCGTTTTGTGATAGAAGGGTGAAAAAGGAGGAGGAAATGCCACATAGGCATCCAGTACACACTTAAAGGGAATCTGTCGCCAATTATTTTTTTATATTAATTAAAACAAGACACTGATCCATATTCTTTTCTTCTTAACCATTTTTAAATTCTGATTTGTAGATTTCTCAATTCTGTTTTCTGTATATGATTGTGGGTAAAAGCTTTCTTGTTTGCACTGCTTTTAGCAGCACTTGGAGAGATGCTTTACAGCCGATTCATGCACATAGGAGTCTGTAGACTGGATCAGTCCCATTGACTTCTATAGGAGAGTTTTCTAGGCATGATCTGTGACCTGGGAAGAAAACACTCTGCAGAGAGGGGGGAGAGAGAGCTGTGACTCCTGTTATGAATGGTGGATCCTGTGTTATCTATACTCATTTGTGTCACCTTTTCAGTGTAACCCTGCTTGTGCTGATCATGAGCAGACGACTGAAAATCTTTCTCTACAGAACAGGAAGTGTCAGAGTATTATTATGCTCAGTTACCAAATGAAAATTGCCGGACAAAAAAAAAAAGATGGCGATATAGAAAAAAAAAAAAAAAACATAACCACAAATTCTTTAAAAAATGTGTTTAACGTAAAAACAGGAGTCATGTTAACAAAAGGGCAGTGAATGGTATATGGTCACTTAAAGGGGTTGTCTCATTAAGATGATTGCTTTAAGATCTTGCAAAAACAAGTCACTTTGCAATATATGTCCATTAACAGTGTCCTACCTATTCTGAGATATCGCCTCTTGTATGGGCTGCATCAGCTCCTCAGGTCGCTATAGCTACAGACCTGTTTGATCTCTCCTGATAGGCTGCCAGCACTGGTTACTATTGCTACAGACCTGGCTTCTACTGCAGCCTAGTGGAAGGCAGCAAACACGCCCCTGAATTCAAAATAAAACCAAGAAAACAGGACTGAGGTACGATGAATCAATGTAGTGAGACAACCCCTTTAAAGGAGTTTTGCAATCACAAACATTTGTGGCATATTCAGTGTCAGAATTATTCCAATAGAGGTTAGTTATAGATAATTAAATCTATTTTTAGTGCGTTAGGATGCATAGTTGGAGAAAATAAAAGTTTTTGAGCTTGTGTAGAATTAAAATAAGCAATATCTGCACAATTGCAATTTAATGTAGCATCAGTGTTCCATAAAAAAAAAAACAGTACAAATATATAAAATGCACACTGGTCTTGGTATAGCACTAAGCTCCAATTGCAATCCACAAAAATATGACTGACAAGGAACAGACATCTGAATAAAAAATAGGAATACATCAAAAAATTTCCAGGAAAGTAGAAAATTAGTGATTTTATTGTATTGTACTAAGACATTTTTAACATGTATGTAATTTAATTGTTTTATAGATATGGTTGTATTAAAAATGTATGTATAAAAGGCAGGAGTAGATCTACGTTGGATAGACTTGAGGAAGCCTGGTTGAACCACGTGAAACGCGTAGTCAATTCCTTATCCGTTACATTTTTTGGGAATTGCAGTTGAGTTGGAGCTTAGTGCTATACCAAGACCATTGTGCATTTTATATACTTGTACTGTTTTTTAAGGAACATTGATGCTACATTAAATTTCAAATGTACAGTTATTGCTTATTTTGATTCTACACAAGCTCGAAAGCGGAGTTCAAATACTTTTTACTTTCTCCAACCATGCATCCTAATGCGCTAAAAAGAGATTTAATTATCTAGAACTAACCTCTATCGGAATATTTTTTTCTTTGGACATTTGGACACGGTGGATTCGGAGTAAGAGGTGGCTGCATGGGATTGCTATATTAAGCTACATGTCTGAGTTGCACCAGCAGTGAGAAGCTATTGTCCTATTGTCTCTGTAAGAAACGCCTAATTATCACTACACAAGGAAGCGCCTTTTCTTTTCCCTTCTCCCTTTGTTTCTTTCCAGTGTTGAAAACAGACCATCATTGTCAGATAGATGCGGATCCCACCTCTGGGACCTGAACCTATTTCCAGAACTGGCACTCAAAACTCCCTGTACTTAATGGCGAAGTGCCTGCGCTTGCACTTTCATCCTCCATTCATTTCTATGGGAGCTCCGAATACAGCCGGGCAGTTGCACTTAGCTGTAGTCAGAACTCCCACTGAAATAAGTGGAGGGTGACTTTGCAAGATTCTCTATTCAGAATGAGAAGCTTTTGGGGCTCATTCTGGAGATAGGTGCGGGTCTCAAAGATCCTATTGATATACCATCAATATTGGTTTTCTGCTTTGCTTTGTGGCTAAAAACGTGTCGTACACCCAGATCTGAAAAAAACTTTGAGATTCTTAGTTCACACGTTTTTTATCAAAAAATGTTTAAGCCACCCACGGCTTAGAACGTGTTCTCAAGGCGGTTGGTCCTACGCTATCTTTACCTCTCAATAGAGCCAAATTCAGGCCTGTACTCGGAAATACCATAGAACAGAATGTAGATTCATGCACAAGCGCGACCTGTTCTCCATTCCGCCTGTTCCCGAGATAGGTGTAGGTCCCACCTCTGGAATCCACACCTATCAGATTTGAATGGCATAGCCTGTCGATATTCCATTAGTCTTTTGTGGGAACACCCCTTTAATAATCTTCCTTGTTGGACTTGCTCATTAGGGTGCTTTCACACAGTATAGTTTTGGTGCAGTTTTAAGGGTGCTTTCACACGGTGCGTTTTTGATGCGTTTTTTGTTCAGAGATATACGGCATTAATTGGGTTTAACCTTTCTCCCCAAAAAAAAACCCTCAAAAACCCCCCCTGTGAAAAGCCCCCTTTAATTTTGGGGGTCTAATTTAAACTGTTTTTTTTAAACCAAAAAGCTTCTTTCCCCTTTTCCCTAAATTGTTCAGAAAGGTTTAAATAGTAAAAAAATTCCCGGGTTTTTTGATGTCTTGGGGAATTACAACACACTGATTCCTAAATTTCCCCAAACGGGTTTAGATAAGGAAAGAAGTTTGGGGCTTTTTAATAAAGGCAGTTTAATTGGAGCACAGTTAAAACCGCACCAAAACTGGGCTGTGTGAAAGCACCCTTAGAGAAGTTTTGTGATTTATGAATAATTAAAAATTTATCTTTCTGAAATTTATTTTTGGTTTCCCTTTGGGGTTTTTGGTAAAACACTTGTAGACTTAAAGGGGATGTTTTCGCTGCCTCGTTTGGGGTTTTTCCTTGAAACTTGATCTCTTACTTCCTGAAAACCGGGGGGTTTTTTTTCCCTCCCCGCTGTGCGTTTTTTTTAACTGAAGAGGGGTTTACATAATCCCCTCTACACTGTTTATTTCTGGGGCCCCGTGCGCCCCCCCCCCCCCCTACAGGTTTACTGTCCTCCCCTTATGCAGTTTATTTGTAAGAGCTGTTTTTAAAAAACCCAGGGCCCCTTTAGGGCTAAACAGTTCCCTTTTATGAACTCGGGGGCACTGAACTCCCCAAAAGCTGGATTTGCTACAAATGAATCCAACCAACAGAGATTGTAGCTCTTCATTTTTTACATAAGGGGCCCCTCGCACAATTCTGCGTTTTCTGATTGTTTGCAGTAGTTGGGGTGTCAATGAGGAGCAGTTAGGGTGTATAGGGTTTCAATTTTTTTTCGGGCCCCCTTTCAAAGCAGGGCATTAAGGGGAACCCTGGGACAATTGTGCTGTTTTTTTGATTATTGACACACTGCAGTGGGCAATTTAGGAGGCAAACTAGCCCGTAAAAGAGTGAAATTTTTTGTTGGCCCCTAAAATTTTGAGTGGAGGGGGGGAAAAGCAAAACTCTTGAAATTTTGGGGGTTTTCTGGGGGCCCCAACACAATGTAAAAATTTTTAGAGCCCCAGCAAAAGAAATGCAAAAGGGGGAGGGGGTCCGGGCCGGGGCATTGGGGAAGTTTGTTTAAAAAACGAAGAAAAAGGAAAACTGTGAGAACAAGGGCAGCTTTGCAATGACATCCAATTGCAAAATTGCTTTTTTTCCCTGTCCCCCCCTTTTTCGGGAAACCATTTAATTAAAAACTCCCAAACCCCTTTTTTATATTTAGGGCCTGTTTTCTCCCCCGGTTTTAAAAAATAGTGGCCAGGGTTTAATTTAACCCCATTCTGGGAATGCTTTCTTAAAGGACACCTTTATGTATGAGTATATTATTCTTCTTGCAGCAGGCTTTACCATAATGCCTCTATTATCTTCCATATTGTACGCTTTGGGATCAACAATTTCAAAACTTGGGTGAGAAATTTGGGTTAAAAAGCCGATTGTGCCCTTGAGCCTTCCTGTTCTTGTTTCGCATTTTTAAATCAGTTTGGAAACTCCCCGGATACCTGGCTGGTAAACTCATGAAATTTTTTTCTTTGTAATTGTCCCTTTTGCTTGATTAATTTTTTTATTGTAAAACGTGTAAACCCGTTTAGTGTCCCTTTTTTCCTTTTTAACCCTTACCAGGAACGGGAAAAGGTTTGTTAATGTAAAAAGTTTTAAACTGCGTTTGCTGATGACATTTAGAAATGATTTCTCTCCTACAGTAAGGGATATGTTTGTGGAAAATTAAAGATGCCACATGCTAATGTGTTCCCTTTAAAAAAATTTTACAAAACCCGTCATAAAAAAAAAAAAAAAAAAGGATAAATTTTTCAACTAAAGGGCCCATTAAATTTGGGGGAAGTGACCTAATGTTCCTAAATGAAGGCTATAGATATATAAATTCTGAAGGCAAATATTTCCCTGTCCTTATGTCCTATAGGAAATATCAAAGGGCTATTCTTACTACATTGATCAGCTTTAAAAGTGTAGGCACAGTTAAGTAAAGACTATTACCAAATACATTGCTGTTCTGATTTTGCTTTCCTAGGTTACTGACCCACTCTCTCTGTTACAGGTCTAAAACCCCTGACTGTTTTGGGTTGGATATCACCCCCTGCTCTGTCAAAAGGGCCGTACAGGAGCTTGTTTGTTTCTTACTAACACAGTTTAACCCTTTAGAGCGCTGTAGCCCTCTGCCCTGCTGTTAAAGCCCTTCTGTTATCAATGTCCCTCTAACACATCTAACACATCTTCTCATCACGTCTCCTAAAACTAAATGTGGAGAAAAACAAAAACCATCATCTTTCCCCCGCCAACTCTACCCATGCCACTGTTCTCTTTTACAGTAAAAGGGCTTACATTTCCCCCCCGGTCCCACAAGTCCGCTGTTGGGTAACCTTGACTCTTTTTTATTTTTCAAAACCACACATCCAAACCCTCACCTCTGCCTGCCACCTCCCGGAAAAAACTTTTATTCTCGAACCGCTCTTTCCCTCGGCTTTGCATACAAAAAGGGCCTTTTCATGCCCTTTTCATCTCCCGCTAGACTATGAACATCTTCCAGTGCCCCCCAGCTAGCACCCTCGCCCCCCTCCAACCCACCCTTAACTCTGCTGCCCTCTTATCCACCTCTTCTCGTACTCCCCTCCCTTCCCCGCTGCCAACCCTTCACGGGCTTCCCATTGCCCCACGAATTCATTTAAAGCTAGCAATTTCGACCTACAGGCTCCCATGACCCCCCCTCCATACATCTTCCCCAAAATTCCAAATATTCCCCTACCCGCACTTCGCTCTAAAGGGACCTTCCCCTTGCTCCCTCTCATAGCTCCTCAAAAAACCGTCCCCAAGATTCTCCCGTCTTCCCCAAACCTGGAACTCACCCCCCAAACATCAACCTCTTCCACTCTCCCCGCTTCAAAAGAAACCTGAAAACCCATCTCTTCAGGCTTGCCATAACCTTACAAAATTGTACTACTTCCTCCACAGACTGTCTGCCCCTAACCCCTGTCTTTTCCCCCTTTTGTAGATTGTAGCCCTCGCGGGTAGGGTCCTCTCCCTCTTCGGCCATTTGTCATTAGCACTTCTCGTTTGACTTAGTAATGTATGAAACCCCCCTCAAATGTACAGGCCCTGGAACAATGGGTTTTTAAAAAATAAATAATAATAATAAAATTATAAAAATAATAATAACACAGGCTCAGCTAGGAATAGCGGAGCTGACAGGCCAGTCTCTGCTGTAGAGCCGCCCACAGCCTTACCATGAAGCGAGAGTCTGGAACAGGTTGTGAAGAGCAGGCTCTGTGAAACAGCATGATGAGAACCCCTTTTTAACCCTTTGGGTGGTTCCCTCTATAACCGGACAACGAATGCCTTAAGGGCACGTCCCCCAAGCAGGGCAATTTTACCGGTTTTTTCCGATGAGCAAAAAAAAAGCCCTCCCCTTCAAAATTGACAGCAAAAATTCGTCCGAAAACCGGAGGGAAAAATGGAATCCAGGTTTTTTGGGGCGGCAACGGTTTAAAAAAAACGCCGGGGCGGAAAACCCGTTCAGGGGGGACGCTGCACTGGTTTTAAAAAGTGCCCCGTTGTGTCTTTTGCCGCCGGTTTTCGAGTCTGAAAAACCCGCAAACCGTGCGTGGGGACGTCGAGTGAAATACAGGGCAAAATACTCCCAAAATAACGTGGAACATACCCAAAGGTCACTTACTGTTGCAGACTCAAGCAATTCATGTCTTACATTAAAATGTCCACATTCTACCTAGTTCATAGTGTTAATATGGTTGCCATTACCTTTAAATGATTGTTTTCTGCCACTCCATCACCAATTTGAACCATAAATCTAGTGCTTGTTTCTCATTCTTCTTCTAGTGTGGATGCACTCACTAGCATTTACAACCACTCTCAAATTCAGTTGTTTTTCCCCTCAATGCTCGGGCTGTGGGGGCCATTTTCCCGACCCGGGTCTGTGGGGTAACAGCACTGACTTTCTGCTGTACTTCTGTTTGTTTTTGGACATGGACGATGCACATAGATGACCATTTCCATTTTTTTCTAGAAACCCTGAGTGTGAGCCCGATCTCGGTTACATGCCTTTAGGCTAGGTTCACACGGAGTAATTGCGGGGCGTACAGTACGTCCCGCAATTACGCCAGTGTTCGGCAGCCCGCCGACCCCGTAGACATTCATTTCTAGCGGCGCGTATACGCCGCTACTAAGGCCATGTTCACACGGCTTAAAATGGGACGTATTTCAGTCCGTAATTCGCGCCGTACTGCGCGAATTACGGGCTGCAATACGTCCAAGTCATTACGGTAATCCACAGTTCTCATAGAGAACTATGGATTACGTCTCCTCTCCCCGCTCGGTGAATACGCCGCGGGGGGAGATAAGTGACGTCATTTACTAGCGGCGTATACACACCGCTAGTAATGATAGTCTATGGGCCGGTTTGAACATGGCCTAATTGACATGTCAATTCTCTGCCCGCGCGGCGTGTACACCGCCCGGGGAGATGAGGCATAATCCATAGTTCTCTATGAGAGCTGTGGATTACCATAATACTGGGGCGCATTTCACCCGTATTTGAGCGCAGTACGGCGCGAAATGTGCCCCATTTGACCCCCTGTGAACCGAGCCTAATGGGCAAAAATCCATGGGTAAAATGGAAGTGAAGAAAACAGACAAAAAATACAGCACCAAAAAAGTAGAGTGGTACTTTAAATGACCACCATATAATATGTCTGACCGGCCACAGCTTCCCCAAATAAAATCAGCGGTTGCTTATGATGTTGAGAGCCGGACCTGTGACGGATATCATGTGAAACACTATGGGTGACATTTTTCTACGCAGGCCTTTTTTTGGTCTATTTTGCACCAAAAACACTTTTGACGCCATATACTCGATGTAAATGAACTGTCGTATACCAAAACTAGGCGCAGAATACGCTGGGCTCAACACATTGTAATGCGCATAAAAAGGCGCAATTATATCGTAGCAATATAGTAGCAATTATACGCTGTGCGCCTCCATAATGCAATGCGCCTATGAAGGCGCATTACATATGCTAGTAATGATATGTTATGTGCCTCCGTTACACAATGCGCCTCGATAGGCGCATTACATACACTACCAATGATACGCTATACACCACAATTTGCACAGTGCGCCTTTTTAGGCGCATAGTTTACTATGCAAGGTATAACTGACCGCAGATTTTTGAGAGGATCGGACCTTACACTGATTTATTGCACCTAAAAAGTGTGTGCGGTGCCGCCAATTTTCGGACATGTCACCCGTATTCTCTATAAGACCACCTATTTCAAGGGTTATTCCCATCAGAATCACATACCAACCAAGCGGAATACCCCTTTAATTCCTCATTCACAGAACCACACATTGCAGTCATAATACTTTAGTAATTATATAGTACTGGGATCTTTTAGAAACCATTCTTGAGAGGTGCATTGCTCTATATATGCAGGCGTGGACTGACCCACAAGGGAGCAGGGGAAACTCCTAGTGGACCCTGGGCATGGTGGGCCCCTGTGCATGGTGGGCTTGGAGCTGCTTTCCAGGGATAAAGCAGAACACAGAGTGCAAAAGTCATGTATAGTAGCTGTACGGTGGACCCCAATAATTTTTTGGGGCCCACTGGTGGCATTATCTACTCCACCGTGGGCCCCGGGAATCTACGCCACTGAGTCCTAGGAACTCCAGTCTGACACTGAATATATAGCACCCAAGGGATCATATATAAGAGACATCATTTGATTGAATGCTCCTATGTGAATATACAATATATGGTAGTCTAATATTTAGTGCTTTTACACATGACCGTATTTGGGTTCCATGTCACACAGATTGCTAACACAGTAATAATACTTTGCCCTGGCCATGCATACTGCCCTAAAAATGCAATGCTATACACCATCTCTGTTGGATTCTGTAATAGGCTATGTCTACACAGCACAGGGATACTGTTAGATTTTCACTGGATTCAAAATACTGAAAATCCGCCGGTACCCTGTGCCGCATAGACAGCAATGAAAAATCCGTGCTGTAGTCCATACAGCACGGATTTTTTAGGTGGAATATGCAACATGTTGTATATTCCACCGGATCCTGCTCGAATTTGCCGTTGGCCCCGTACATTGAATCTATAGGGCCGCCTGAAAACCGAACGTGGCTTTTGCACAAATCGGCGCCAAAAACCACGGTCCTCCAATGTCACAATACTGTCGGATATGCTGTGTGGACTTAGCCTTAGATATATTTCAAACCTGGCACTCCACACAGTCCCATGCAGTCTTTATATCGGTGTGTAATAGTCTCCTATTGTGAGATGCACATTACATGTGTGGGGCCTGATAAAAGCTAGACCTGTGCCTCCTGCCATAACTGATAAGTCACCTTGGTCCCAGATCCACATGTGTAGTAAGGCTGTGAGGTTTTTACATTTACACACACTGGCCATAGATGACTTTCAAGCACTCTCATCCTGTCTTCGGATGATCTTTGTGTTTTCAGTATGGGACATTGTATTGGCAGCTGCGGTTCCTCAACAGTGAAAATCAGTTGTAAATGAGAAGAAGAAAACAACTGATACTGGTATGACGGATATTTTCCAGTAACTGAAACAGCGTTGGAAATGAACCATTTTTTTTCCTTGTAACTCCATGAGTGCAGAAAGTTTGCCTACATCCCTGTATAAATGTGCTCTACATTCATCAGAATATCATGAGGCGTGTAGTCAAGTGACCAACTCTGCTCTGCTGTGTCTGAGCATGAAAGAAAGTTTCCATGATGCAATTCCATCCTATTTCTGACATTTTCAGTAGCGTAGCATGGAGGTAAATGGCCCTTAGGAGTGAGAAGAGAGGTTTGAGAGCAATATTGCTGCTTTATGTAACCTTCTGTAGTGTAAAGCGATGGTCAGTGGCTGCCATATGCACCAGAAAGGGTTGAGCATTCCTGGTATCAGGGCCACATTGTCAGATAGAAACACTCCCACCATTTCTCGCTCTGATTGGCACCTTCGCGAGATCACTGGGTGAAAGTTGTTTAACATGGCGGCTGGGAGCCTTGTGAAGTTTTCTATCGTCGCCATGTCTGTGATTCTAACACTTCTTGCCCCAGGCATCGCCACGTCCAATGTAATAAAATATAGCCTCTTTTATTCCATACGCTGAGCACTATAGAAGAAAAAAATTGCTGTGTGAAATTTTTTTTTTTTTTTCTGTTTTCACGTCTTCTAAAAAATTAAATAAAATTGATCAAAGAACTTGCATTTATCCCCAAATGATACCAATAAAAAGTATACTTGAGCCCGTAAAAAAAATTCATTTACTCCGGTCCATAGGTGGAAGTGCAGAAAAGTTATTGGTTGCGGCACAAATTTAAAGAATAGAAGAGGATTTTTTTTTTTTTTTTTACAGTACTAAAACATAATGAAAACCTTACACATTTTGGTATTTGCAGAATTGTACCCACCTACAGATTACAGATACATAATTTATACCATAGTGTGAACGCCGTAAAAAATAAAAAACTGAAAACATGGCGCAAGTACGGTTTGTTTGTTTTTTTGTTTTTGTTTCCACATTTTGCCCTGCGGTTTCCAAGTATAGTGAATGACACCATTACAAAATACATATTGTCCCGCAAAATAAAAGCCTTCATATGGCTATTTGGGTAGAAAAATAAAAAAGTTGTAAGGTGGGGAGGAATAAAATGAAGCGCCATATTTTGACAGTGGCGGGTTAAAAAGTGAAAGAGGTGTTACTATTTGAGACATGAAGTATATAGCAGGAATGTCTGATAGGTACAGGTTCCACTTCTAGGATTCCCACGTGTCAGTTGATTGGCGGTAATGATTATGTGGATTCATGAAGGCAGTAGTTATCCATCCATTGATAAGATACTATTTCAGTGTTATACATTTTGGTAATCCCACAAAAACCTTTAAAAGGAACCTGTTCTGATCTGCTGGTAGCATGATTTTGAGCAGGAGGAGCTGAGCGGATTGATAAATTGTTTTGTGGAGAAAGTTTTTTTAGAATTTGTAATTTGTTTTAAATTTACACTTTCTGGGTTAAGAAGTCCAGCCCACTGGACTCCTTAAAGGGGTTGTCTCATCTCAAAGTTTCATAGGATACATGAATGAAATAACGCTGCTTTGCTCTGTCACTTCCTGGTCAAGCTGTCTTTAATTAACATATAAACTCTGTGTATTCAGACCTCTGCTAATTAGATAAATCTCATGCTGTCAGGACCAGGGAAGCTTCTCAGTTAAAGTAAAGAGTAGAGTAATTACTGGCTTTTGTCTGAAAGATCAGATAACAAACAAGCTCTCACTGTCCAGAGTTCTGTGTTGACTTCACTCCCTGCTATCAGATAAGACAAACAGCAGGGGAGAAGAAGTACACAGGTCGGTCACTTGGGGAACCAGAGAGAGCACAGAAGGTGATAAAATCACTTGTAGCTCCTTAACAAAAAAAAAATAAAAAATGAACGCAATATATTTGGAAAACATCTTTATTTAGTGATCCCAACATGTGGAAAGCTATTCTTTGTAGCGAGACAACTCCTTTAACCCACAATAAGCAGAGATTTAAATAAAATACAAGTTCTAGTGAGTCTTTCCCCACAGAAAAATATATCAATCTTCTCAGATCCTACTTCTTGATAACATGCTGTCTGCAGATCTGACAGCATGTTCAGTGCGACAGGTTCCCTTTAAAACTCAAGTATATTGTAGCTGACTGGATTAGAATACATTGCAGAACTGCTAGTATCATTCACCCATTGATTATCGCACCTGAATATCCGTAACATAACATAATGATCCAAGGGTAGACTTTCTGTTGGCATTTTCACTGAAGAACACTAAAGTTACCTTTCCCAAGCCTGTTTTTTTTTGCTGCTTAGGTTAATTCACACACAGCAGATTTGTTGTTCCATTCATCTCAATGTATACATATGCTGCAGAAACTACTCCATTTAAAAGTGTGAAATAAAAGATTTTTATTTTTTGTTTTTTTGTGGCGCTGAAACTTTTGCCAAATTTGCCACATGTAAGTAAACCTTCACAAAGAACGATTAGTTTGCATTTACATGAAAATAGATAGACTTTAGGTTTACTGTCCCGTTAAAGGGAGCGTGTGATCAGAAAACTGACCTATTGTTAAACACATTTTTTTGAGATTTTTTTACATTTCCCCCATTTCCTGAAATGACAGTTCTCCCTATGGCCACTAGGCCTGTTTAATAGTCTGACACTTCCTGTTCTGTAGAGAGAGCTTTTCGGCAGGCTCCTCATTATCTGCACAGGCAGGATTACACTGGAAGGTGACACCAATGTGTATAGATAACACATGATCCACCATTAACAATAGGAGTCACAGCTCCCCCTCCCTGCACACTGACCTCTTCCCAGGTCATAGAGCATGTCTAGAAAACTCTCCGATAGGAGTCAATGAGTCTAGCCCTGTTCACAGACTCCTATGTCCATGCTGTAAAACAACTCTCTAAATGCTGCTAAAAGCAGTGCAGGCAAGATGCCTGTCCCCATAATTACACACAGACAACAGAACTCAGACATCAGAAAATAAAAAGGACCACGAAGAAAAGAATATGCATAAGTATCTTGCTTTAATTAGTAAAGAAAGATATATTGGGGATAGATTCCCTTTAAGAACTTTGAGTGAGAATACCATGGATATGACGGCATACGTTTTATCACCATTTTTTTCAAATTATCCTCATTTTAAACGGATTCCAGTGTATGAATAATACTGAGGCCATCATGACCGCTGTCTGATGTCTCCATTCACGCAAGGCTGAGATGATATTTTTCTATATAAATATGTATTACGTTTTTTTTCCTACTGCAATTTTGACATTGGCTTTTATTTAAATTGTTAAACTTTGATATTAAAAAGCGCTTAGATTCATTATCATAATGTCACATATCATGAGCTGCGTGACATTTAAGAAATCTGCAGCAGACTTCAGTAAAGTGAATGTTCTTACATGGTGCCAAGCCACATTACTAAACCTGCCTTATACTAGGTTTTGTAGTGAGTTTGCATTGCAGATGACACAGGAAAACGTTAAACCATTTCTGCCATAGTTATGTAATTGCTTCTCTTAAATTTAGGAAGTGTGTAACAGCATTGGGTACAGCATAGGCACCGGATTGCACTGCTTAATATACAGGAATAGTCGGCAGCATGGGATACGAGCATACAGTGAGTTGCAAAAGTCTTCACGTCCCTTGAACTGTTCCTCATTTTTAAACGTTACAGCCACAAATGTAAGTGAATGTGACCAACACAAAGAAGTATTTGTGAAGTGTAAAGAAAATGATACTTGCTTTCCCAAGTGTTTGCAAATGAAAAAAACTGAAAATGATGGCATGTATATGTATTCAGTCCCGGGAGTCAATATTTTGTAGGACCACCTTTACCTGCAATGACAGCTGCAGGTCTGTTACGTATGGTCTCTACCAGCTTTGCACATCTAGAGGCTGGAATTTTTGCCCATTCTTCTTTGCAAAATAGCTTGAGCTCCATCAGATTGGTTGGCGAACGTTTGTGAATAGCAATTTCCAAGTCCTGTCACAGATTCTCAATGGTATATAGGTCTGTGCCTGGGCCATACCAACACATGAATATGCATTGATTAAACCATTCCATTGTTTAGGGTTGTCCTGCTGAAAGGTGAACCTACGCTCAAGTCTTTTGCAGCCTCTAACCGGTTTTCCTCCAGAATTGCCCTGTATTTGGCTCCATCCATCTTCCCATCCATTCTAACCAGCTTCCCAGTCCCTCCTGAAGTCTTCCCACAGCATGATGCTGCCACCACCATGTTTCATAGTGGCGACGGTGTATTAATGATGATGTGCGGTGTTGGCTTTCCTCCAAATATAGTGTTTGGCATTTAGGCCAAAAAATTCCATTTTTGTCCCATATGACCAGAGCACCTTCTTCCACATACTTGCTGTGTCCCCTACATAGCTTTTAACAAAATCCAAACTGGAATTTTTATGGCTTTTGAAAAGGGCTTTCTTCTTTTGTTAAGTGAGAAATGGGAAGAGATGATTAACGGTTACCATTGTGCAAGCGAAGACATTACAGGCTTCTAATGGAGAGGTCTATAAAAGCCGCCAGTCTTCTGGTCGATATTCTGTTAGTCCCATATGAAGTACAGTTCCTGAGATATCATTGCAGTATACAAGCTCTTCCACATGGTTGAAATATAGGAGAAGCCTCTTCTCTTCTCCGATAGGCTGTAATTTTAAGTCTCATATTACCTCATTGAGTTCTTTTTGGCTTAGTGGTTGACACGTCTTAGAGCTTCCCTTAAATTCGCTTCCACTGCTGCTATCTGCCATACACTCCAATCCCTGTCTCTGTTCAGAGTCTGAAAGTGGCTGGAAGTTTGGTTGACACTAGTATGGGAACGTTGTTACCATGTGGGATAGGTCGTCTTGGTAAATCCATATCTGGATAATCCCACTGAGCTTTCCGGTAACGATGAAGGCCTTTAATCTTTACAACCCAAAAATAACAATAGTCATGGTGGTTTTTCGGTTTTCCCCATACCATTGGCACACCATAGTTTTAACTTCTTTCACCATTTGTCCACTGTCTAGACCGGATGGAGAAGAAAAGGGAAAACAATTCAGAGAACGACTGATGAGATAGGTCGTCTCCTGTGAGTCCTTGGATGTCAGGGGTTATTTTGCATCTGTTAGATCAGTGCTGTAGTTACTGTTATGTAATGGTGACCTGAGCTGGTGTCTGACCTCTGTGTCCTCTATATGGCGGTGTTGTAGGTTATACCTAAGCTGGTGTCTGACCTCTATGTGGTCTCTATATGGTGGTGTTGTAGGTTATACCTGAGCTAGTGTCTGTCCTCGATGAGATCGCTAAATGGGGGAGTTGTAGGTTTTATCTGAGCGGGTGTCTGACCTATTTGGCGGTGGTGTAGGTTATACTCGAGCTGGTTTCTGACCACTATGCGGTTTTTCTATGGCGGTGTTGTAGGTTATACCTGAGCTGGTGTCTGATCACTATGTGGTCTCTATATGGTGGTGTTGTAGGTTATACCTGATCTGGTGTCTGACCTATATGGCGGTGTTGTAGGTTATACTCGAGCTGGTTTCTCACGACTATGCGGTTTTTCTATGGCGGTGTTGTAGGTTATACCTGAGCTGGTGTCTGATCACTATGTGGTCTCTAAATGGTGGTGTTGTAGGTTATACCTGAGCTGGTGTCTGATCACTATGTGGACTTTATATGGCGGTGTCATAGGTTATACCTGAGCTGGTGTCTGACCACTATGTGGTCTGCATATGGTGGTGTTGTAGGTTATACCTGAGCTGGTGTCTGATCACTATGCCGTTTCTATATGGCGTTGTTGTAGGTTATAAGTTTATCAATAATGTGTGTATTTGTTCCAGTGAGTAGTTCTGTTTTTCGGGGGGCCCAGTGCACAGCTCTGTTCAGGGACCCATAATGCTGTTAAGACGGCCATGCTTGTTCACATTCCTTACTGACGAGCTTTAACCCTTTAGAGCTCTGTAGGTTTGTGCACTGCAGTTTACAAACCTCCTGCACTTGTTTCAATGTAACGGGCTCAGCTAGGAATAGCAGAGCTGATATGCCAATCAAACTGTAGAACTACTTGCAGATTAACCAGGGACTGTGAACATAAAACTGGCTGTAAAGAGCAGGCTCTCTGAAACTGCATGGTGAGCATATCCCTTTAAGTGTCCCTCATTAGTCATCTGAACTGGTGTAAGCAATTGTTCTCTGTTTACCAGACTGTAGATGCAGGTATCACAGAGAAACACATGGGTTTGGCCTTTTTGATATACGCTTTGAAGTCTTTCTGATAAGACACATTTCTCAGTATTGCTGACGCTTCCTCATCCTCCACTGCCTCTGTAACCTCTTAGGAGAGTGTGGCTGCTAGAAATGAAAATGTTTTGTTGTATTTCTCCAAGGAGACTGACCAGAGCTTGGGAAGTGTCATTTGCAGAAACTAGATATATATAGGTTACTTGGAGAAAGTGCAGAAAATTGAGTTTGTCCTATAATTACATAAGAAGCGTAAGTGAAAACAAGCATTTTTTCCATTGCTTGTATAAAAACTGCTCTCTTCAAATGCAATTTAGAAAAAGAAAGCTGACCTTTAATTAGTTGCTTTCGGTAACGAGTACTTTTTTTTCTGTGGTCGTGTTCACATTGGGCAGATAGACTGCAGATTTCAGTTTGACATGGAGCATCTGAAGCCACCTATGGTAGAGTGTAAATAAAAGGGCCTTCGCTGACCCACTTTCATCTATTGACGAAAGGCTCAGTGCACACTACGCATAGGCACTAAGTTTAACACCTATGCTTGGAAAAGTACCCAGAGTATATGTGAAATCTTTCCATCAACCCCTTTCACCTTGCGGAAGCCAGAAGAATGTCCATTTGCCCTATATTGGGCCAATAGGTAACTGCATACCTTTTTCTTTTTAACTTAAGGCAAATGCAACAGACTATGCTTAAAGGGGTTGTCTCGCTACAAGAATTGCTTTCTATGTTAAAGATCTTGCTAAAACAAGTCACTTTGCCGTATATGTCCATTAACAGTGTCCTATTTATTCCTAGATTTCCCATCTTGTATGGGCTGCATCAGCTCTTCAGGTCACTATAGCTACAGACCTGTGTGATCTCTCCTGATAGGCTGCCAGCACTGGTTGCTATAGCTACAGACCTGGCTTCTACTGCAGCCTAGTAGAAGCCAGTAAATACGCCCCTGAATTCAAAATTAAACCAAGAAAACAGGACTGCGGTAAGATGAATCGATGTAGTGAGACAATCCCTTTAATACATTGATTTTTTTTTCAGTAGCAGTCAATTTATTTTGTTGCTGTTGTGAACAGTACAATCTGGAATATAAGATTTAGCTGCAAAAAATTTGCCTGTGTGAACATATTTTAGAGGTATTTCCATCTCATTATTTTGCCTTAAACGTGTAGGCAAAGCTAAATAACATTATTACCAAATACACTGCTGTTCTGATTTTGCTTCATTTCAAAGAGAGGACAGTTCTTATTTGCAGATACTTTCCAGGTTGCCGACCACCTCTCGGTAGCAGGGCTTTTGAGGTCCTGTTAGGCTATGTTCACACGGCTTAAAATGGGAAGTATTTCATCCTGTATTTCGCGCTGTACTGCACTAAATACGGGGTGAAATATGTCCCATTCATTACGGTAATCCACAGTTCTCATAGAGAACTATGGATTACATCTTCTCTCCCCGCTCGAACAATACACCGAGTGGGGAGAGAAGTGACGTCAATTACGAGCGGCGAATACGCTCCGCTAGTAATGAATGTCTATGGGGCCGGCGTACTGCCTCCCCCCCCGCCCCACCCCCACTCGCGATCTCCGGTGTAATTGCTTGGCGTAATTACGTCCCACAATTAAACCGTGTGAACATAGCCTTAGAGTTACTGGACAGAGAGAGCTCAGGAGCCCTGTGTTATTAGGACTGCAGAGTTACACTGTTATCTTTATATGTAAATACATGAATAACAGTTTGTCTTGGCAGCATGCAAGTTTCTCTTTCTCACTAGGAGCTTCCTGCAGCTCTGCTACCTCACATTTATAGCCAGACATCCTGCTTTGATATTGTCATTTATTTTCGCACCCCCTTCGTCAGTATTGTCCCTCCAACAGGCACAGCTAGAAATGGGAGCCAGCAGAGCTGAAATTTAATTGAGTGCTGTAGAACTGCCCACAGCCTGCACAGGAAATGTAAGCCTGAAGTCAGGGGAGAAGAGCAGCTTCTGTAAGAACAGCCAGGTAGGAAAACTAGTTTAAAGAGGTTTTGCCACAAAGTAAAAGTGATGTGAGAAGCTTGCAAATCAAAAAACAATCATTTTCATCATTATTAAAAATTCTGCACCGCTTTTGTTATAGCTGCTCCTTTAGTGATCAATTGTTTACAGCTCGTCTCCAGGGGATACGACCAGGGCTGAGAGCTCCTCAGTCCTGGTCAGACATGCTCAGACATCACCTCTCCTCTCAGGCAGCTGCTGAGTGTTCAAACCCGAGGTGCTGTTATTCTGCTTCTGTCCTCTGTACTCCTTAGTAATTAGTCAAACAGTGTAAATAAATACAAAAAAATAAACCTCAATGAAGTATGTGCATTGATAAAGAGAAAAAAAAATCCACAGGTTTGGTTCCTGCAGGGATATGAAGCAAGGACCCTTGGGCTGTGAGGAAAAAAAACTCTACCTTTGAGCTACATTGTAGCTACTCACAGCTCTATACATAAACAGACCTTTTTTTTGACTAGAGTGGGGAAAGGCATGGTGATGTCATCCTGCTGGGTCACATGATATGCAATTCAAATCACACACGCCCCCTTCTGAGCACACAGAGCTGAAGAGCTGGATACAGGAGTTATGAAATGAGATCATGGCAAAACCCTTTTAAGGTATTTGCATACGGAAAGCTGTTGGATAAATCCACTGTGGATGATAAGGAAACCTTGGAAATCAAAGTTGCAGAACAATCAAATGGATCTTTATGTGCATCGATCTTTGTCACTCACTCCTGTAATTTACTAAATACAAGATCTAAACAATATTGGTAAAGCTATGACCTAAGGATGTGTTCACACAAAGCAGTAACTGTCTGCAGCATGTGAACGGTTACATTGCATGATATCTACTTGAGAATGCCGCACGTTACTGCTGCCCCGTACTATGGTCTGTAATGAGTTGTCTACCAGATTTACTGCGAACCTCCAGCATGACTAGTTCTGTTCCTGACAGATGTCCTCCTGGCAGAGCTGACTTTCCGTATATGTGCATTATAGATTTTTATTTTTTCCCATTCCAAAATAGTTGGTAACTAATTTCCTTGATGCAATTCTTAACTACATACGGCCAGGATACTTGTGCCTGGCAGCCTGTACGGAGATTGATACCACAGTGAATCCTCTTAAGATGTCCCATAGGGGCTGTAATTGAATGATAGTAAAGTGACTGCTGACATATGAGATGTATAAATTTTAGCTGGTATTTCAAAGCCTTGCAAAACACATACGGAATTTGTCTCGGAAGACGGATGAAGTTACTTGTCTTTTGTGAAATTAGATTGTGAGCACTACTAATCACTGAACTGGGACTCCTGGATAGTGGGAGAAATAATGATGAAACCTGCATTTTCTTTTCCTTAAAGGGGTATTCTCAAATTGATTAGCTTTATGGTCCGAAAACCAAAAATGTTCAGCACATCCATTTTGAAAAATGAATAGATTGGTTGCATGCTGGTTTGGTAGCCAAAAGCAATGCAAACACAAAACAATATGTGCAACACTCTACAAGCACTAAAAAACAGTCAAAGGGACATAGGAATTTTTTTTGAAAAGCATTTCTCCCACTTTGGAATGCATGAAAATGTGAGTTTCTCAGTGTACATTTTTGATCAAAACTGTAAATGCCCATCTACCAACGGCAAGGTGACCTCAATTCAGATGGGAACCTACTGTCACCTCTCTTGGCGTCTGTTCAGACCTCCACATGTCAGGGAGAGAAGATTCCAGCTATAACCTGATCTGATTAAAAACACCCGTGTAGATGGGAGGAGTGCAAAAAACCAAGTGGGGGGCCAGCCACTTCCCCATGCAAAAAGTCCAAAAACAAAATGTGATCAGCCCATCCAATTTGAAAAATGAGTCTGTAGCTGTATGCTGGTGTGGCAGCTAAAAGCAATGCAAACACAATATCAGCAGCACTCTACAACACAGGTGTCAAACTGTGGCCCTCCAGCTGTTGGGAGACTACAACTCCCATCATGCATTTATATAATCTTTAACAGTGGGCATTTCTCCTACTTTGAAATGCATAAAAATGTTGAGGTTCTTAGTGTATATTTTGATCAAACCTGTAAAAGCCCATCTACCGTCGGCAAGGTGACCTCAGTTGTCTTTTTTAGTGCTTGTAGAGCAGGGGTGTCAAACTGCGGCCCTCCAGCTGTTGGGAGACTACAACTCCCATCATGCATTTATATAATCTCTCACAGTGGGCATGATGGGAGTTGTAGTTTCCCAACAGCTGGAGGGCCGCCGTTTGACACCCCTGCTCTACAAGCACTAAAAAAGACAACTGAGGTCACCTTGCCGACGGTAGATGGGCTTTTACAGGTTTGATCAAAATGTACACTAAGAACCTCAACATTTTTATGCATTTCAACGTAGCAGAAATGCTCTTCAAAAAAATTCCTATGTCACTTTTGACTGGTTTTTAGTGCTTGTAGAGTGCTGCTGATATTGTGTTGTGTTTGCATTGATTAGCTTTAGACATGTAGGCAAAGGCAAATAAAGATCACTAAAAAATGCTGTTCCAATTTCACTTCAGCGTTAGAGCAGTTATCTTCTGCTTGTTTACACCAGCTTCCCTGAGTTACCGACCACCTCTCTCTCTGTTCTAGAGCGCTGGCCAAGAGGGGGCATCATTCCCTGCTGTGTCCAGTAGCACAATGGCTTGTTTCTTTCTTACCGAAAAACTTTAAACGGGCTATCTCACTGCATTGATTCATCTTACTTCAGTCCTGTTTTCTTGGTTTCACTTTGAATTCAGGGGTGAGTTTACTGTCTTCCACTAGGCTGCAGTAGAAGCCAGGTCTGTAGCTATAGCAACCAGTGCTGGCAGCCTATCAGGATAGATCAAACAGGTCTGTAGCTATAGCGACCTAAGGAGCTGATGCAGCTCATACAAGAGTGGATATCTTGGAATAGGTAGGACACTGTTAATGGACATATATTGCAAAGTGACTTGTTTTTGCAAGATCTTTAATATAAAAAACAATCCTTGTAGTGAGACAACCCCTTTAAAGCTCTGTAGCCTCGTGCCCTGCTGTTCTAAACCCTTCCATCACCAAATATCCCTCTGACATCCTCCGTTGGGAATAGCAGAGCTGAAATGTCAGTCACTGCTGTAGAACCGCCCACAGCCTTAACAGGGAGTAAAAGCCTGAAGCTGGCTGTGAAGAGCTGCCTCTATGAAACAGCCACATGGAAAAACCCTTTATGGGGATTGTCTAAAGTACGCAAAAAGCTAAAAAAAAAAAAGTTGTGCATTGTATCCTAGATGTACACACACAAACACACCAGAACTTTTAATTGAACTGAAGCATAACCAAGACTTTCCTCATTTCTTAAATAACTTGTCAAAGTAGGACAATCTCCTTCTCATGTTTGGTTGATCACTTGGGGGTTTGCTTCTGCTACATATATAGTATTACAAGGCACTCATAGGAGTCAATGGACAACCATGCATATACTTTGTCCCACTGTCTCCTCCAGAATGAGATACATTCTTTGTATAAGCTCTATATTCTAGTTAAAGGGGTTGTCTCATCTCAAAGTTTCTTAGGATGCATGAATGAAATAATGCTGCTTTGCTCTGTCACTTCCTGGTCAAGCTGTCTGTCATTGGCATATGAGCTCCGTGTATTCAGACTTCTGCTAACTAGATAAATCTCATGCTGTCAGGACCAGGGAAGCTTCTGAGTTAAAGTAAACAGTAGTAATTACAGTCTTTTGTCTGAAAGATCAGATAACAAACACACTCTCACTGTCCGGGTTCTGTGTTGCCGCGACCTGTGTGATGACTTCACTTCCTTCTATCAGATATAACAAACAGCAGGGGAGAAGAAGCACACAGGTTGGTCACTTGGGAAACTAGAAAGCCCTCAGAAGGTGATAAAATCATTTGTAGCTCCTTAACAAAAAAAGATGAACGCAATATATTTGGATAACGTCTTCATTTAGTGTTCCCTACATGTTGAAAGCTAATCTTTGTAGCGAGACAACCCCTTTAATAGAGGTGGTCGTGATTGGGAGACTACCACTAACACATCAATTTACCCAAATAGTCCATACAAACTCATAGCTGTTCTTTTTAAGTTATGTAACATTTTTTCTTATAATTTATGATTCTAAAGAATTTCTTGAGATGTGTATAATAAATAGGTTGACAACCGCTTACAGGGTATGTGGCTGCCATGTAGAGGTATCCCCGATTTGTGACTACATTGTACAAGCCGGAGCAGAGAGGGCTCACAATCTGTATGGTCACCACTAACTGAAGGGGATGTCTGTTGTTTTTCAGGGGATCTATTAAGCCAACCTCCACCGGTCAGCTGATTCTTATGGTGGGTGTCGTACTCAAGCAGCTCCTGTGAAGGAGACAACCCCTTTTAATGGAGCTTGTACCTTTTTAAATAGAATCGGTCACCATTTTTATTTCTTTACTTAAAATAAGACCCTGATCCATATTCTTTTCTTTTTAGCTGTTTTTATTTTCTGATTGTAGATTTCTCAATTCAGTCGTCTATATACGATTGTGGGGACAGCATTCTTGCCTGCACTGCTTTAACAGCAGTCAGAGAGACACTTTACAGCAGTTTCGTGCAAATAGGAGCTTTAAAACTGACTCCGTCCCATTGACTTCTATATGAGAGCTTTCTTGTCATGCCTGTGACCTGGGAAGAAGTCGGTGTGCAGGGAGGAGGAGAGGGTGAACTGTTAAATCTCCTATTGTGACTGGTGGATCCTGTGTTATCTAAACACATTGGCATCACCTTTGAGGGTAACCCTGCTTGTGCTGATAATGAGCAGACTACTGAAAATCTCTCTAGAGAACAGGAAGTGTCGGACTATGATAAGGTTAAGTGGCCAAAGTAAAAACTGCAGGACTTAAGAATTATTAAAATACATGGAAGGTGATGTGGAAAATAAAAAAAATAAAAATTCCTAAAAAATGTTTAACATAAAAACATGAGTTAAGAAGAAGTAATTTTTTGATGACATATTCCCTTTTAAGATTGCTACTAGCAGACATGTTTAACCACTGCTGATGCACAGATTTGGTATCTGCAGGATTATTCAGCGCATCATATATCTAGAGATACTGCACAACAATGTGATATGGATGTGAGGTTCCTGGCTAGTGACCTCGATGGGATTTACAACGGCTGAATTTCACAGTGGGAACTATAATGGGATATAGTCAAAGATGTGTTACATTGTGTTACAAGCAACACCCTGTTGATGGGCTTGTAAGGCAACATTATTAAGAAAGGTGTTAATAGGGCTGGGTTTATGTGGGATTATGAAGAGCTCAGTCTTTCACATATTAAGTTTAAGAGGATGAGCAACAACAACCAGAGGGAAAAAGCATTCTGAGATCCGAGCCTGGATGCTGGCACGTGAGGTTTTATTCAACATAGTTGTATTCTACAGGGTTTCTGCAACATACTGTGGCTCTACTATGTGCAAAATAAAGTTTTCACTTTGTTTATTTGGAAAGTGGAAGATGCTGCCCCCTGGAGGACGCTGGAGTGATCCGGGGGGCTGGGGTGATAATAGCCTCGGATTCAATTGGGGGCGTTGAGAAAAAAAAGAGGTGGCCAGTGGATGCATGAGAACAGAAGGAAATGTTGTACGTTTCAGCTCTTGTGTAACCTAGATTTAAAGAGGTTGTCCAATTTATTTAATGTTTTGCTCATCATCATTATTTATTTTAGATGGGTGTTTATATTTTGATAGGTCATTATATTTCATAGTTTTGTTAGGAGAAGTGGGTGGGCGGCTCGTGCTCTGTGAGGAGAGCTGGTGTGAGCTCGGACTCTAGTGAGGAGAGCTGGTGGCGCTCGTGCTCTGTGAGAGAGCTGGTGGCGGCTCCGTGCTCTGTGAAGGAGAAGCTGGTGGCGGCTCGTGCTCTGTGAGGAGAGCTGGTGGCGGCTCGTGCTCTGTGAGGAGAGCTGGTGGCGGCTCGTGCTCTGTGAGGAGAGCTGGTGGCGGCTCGTGCTCTGTTGATGAAGCTGGTAGGCGGCTCGTTGCTCTGTGAGGAGAGCAGGTGGCGGCTCTGCTCTGTGAGGAAGCTGGTGGCGGTACGTGCACTGTGAGGAGAGCTGAGTCGGCTCGTGTCTCTGTGAGGAGAGCTGGTGTCGGCTCGTGCTCAGTTGATGAGAGCGGTGGTCTGGCTCGTGCTCTGGAGAGATCTTTGGCGGCTGCGTGCTCTGTGATGAGAGCTGGTGGGCAGCTCGTGCTCTGTGAGGAGAGCTGGTGGGCGGCTCGTGCTCTGTGAGGAGAGCTGGTGGCGGCTCGTGCTCTGTGAGGAGAGCTGGTGGCGGCTCGTGCTCTGTGAGGAGAGCTGGTGGCGGCGGCTCGTGCTCTGTGAGGAGAGCTGGTGGCGGCGGCTCGTGCTCTGTGAGGAGAGCGTGTGGCGGCGGCTCGTGCTCTGTCAGGAGGGCTGGGGGGGGGCGGCTCGTGCTCTGTCAGGAGGGCTGGGGGGGGCGGCTCGTGCTCTGTGAGGAGTGCTGGGTGGGGGCGGCTCGTGCTCTGTCTGGAGTGCTGGGTGGGCGGCTCGTGCTCTGTCTGGAGGGCGGGGGGGGGGGGGCGCTCGTGCTCTGTCTGGAGGGCTGGGCGGGGGGCGGCTCGCGCTTGGTTAGGGGAGATAAGTGGACAACTCCTATAGTACTGGATGTGCTTGCCTAATTGCTACTGGTCACGTGTACGGTTTTGGGGAGGCAGTTGCAGAGTCGCACATCGCTCTCCTCAAACAGAATGGGGCACAGTACACAGCAATGAGATGTTCTGATTAGGGAGGGTGATGTGCAGATACTGTATGGAAAGGTAAAGGTAATTTTCCAGAGGAGGGCTGAGTAATTTTGCCTTCTGAAAAGGGTAGGCCAGATAAGTCTGAGGATCTTTTTGATTCTATTTCTTCCTAATTGTAACTCTGAACTAAAATTAGGGTAAGGGTTTTTACTTGGTTGTAAGAGGTAATTTGTTGCTTCATGGGGCTTCTGGTCTGGGGTCCTCCTTGGTGCAGCGCGACCCCCTGGTCTGATATCACTTTGGGGTTTAATATAGCGTTGAGCCAGAAGTGACGTCTTAACAGAAGCACCAAGAGCCCTACTGAACCTGATGCACAGCAGAGTGCTACATTTCAGTTAAGATTATGGTTCGGCTTAGGGGCAGCATGGAAAACTTCAGATTTGGGGAGGTCTGAAAGGCAACATACTTTTTTTTTTTTTTTTCTCACAAGTTTGTTGTGACAAACCAAACAGGAATAGATTTGGGCAGCACTAGTCAGTACATTTAATGTTACTATTTTGATTCTTGCATTTGAGAGGTTTCCGTTCTGAGGGGTTATATCACCATTAACAGTAGGTTTTGGTTCGCCGGTGCTATGTAATTGTGCAGGTCGTATTATTTCTACAATGGATTCAGTTTATTGTAAAAATGTGCTGTGGTGAAGCCATTATATAACACCGGTTCCATCTTCTATAAAATATGATACTTGTGACAACTGCAGTTTGAAAGCAAATTTTGATGTGTTTTTACCTGCTGGTGTAAATAATGAAAAAAAAAAATTAAAAATACTCCCTTACCACAGCGCCAATGTCAATGCTTTTCTTTGTCTCTGTACCTGACCACTGCCCTCTGATTTTTAGGTTTTATTTTAAACTTTAAACATTGCAGATTTGTGCTACAGGTTTGTGGGTTTTCTGTAAAATCTGCAACAATTAGGTGTTGTTGTGGATTTTTACTTTAAAGGGGTTTTGCCACGATCTCATTTCATACCGTCCTGCAGCCAGCTCTTCAGCTCTGTGTGCTCAGGAAGGGGGCGTGGTGGATTTGTTGAATTTGCCCTATCATGTTGACCCAGCAGGATGAACATCACCAGGCCTTCCTCTCTCTACAGTAGTCAAGAAAGGTCTTATATGCCTGTGATATTTAAAATGTAGCTCAGGAACAGGTAAACAACGTTTTGCCTCCAGGTACAAGGAGTTCTCTGTTCAAATCCTGCATGAACCAAACCAGTGGATTTTATTTCTCCTTTATCATGCTCATCTGCTTCATTGAGATTCATATTATTATTTAAATTGCCTTGTCGACTATATTACTAAGGAGGACAGAGTAGATTGACAGCACCTGGGGTTTGAACACTCATAGCTGCCTGAGAGCGAGAGGTGATGTCTGAGCATGTGCGACCGGAGATCAGGAGCCTCAGCCTTGTGACATATCCCCTGGAGATGAGCTGTAAACAAGGGAACACTAAAGGAGCATCTAAAACATCAATGGTTGCAGAATTTTTAATAATGATGATTGGTGAAAATGTTTTTATTATTTAATTTACAAACTTCCCACGTCAATTTTACTTTGTGGCAAAACCCCTTTAATCTCTTATGGGTGAATTTAGCCATACAGGACAGTAACTGGAGAAGAGTGTGAATTGTTTGCAGGGTTTCACTGTGCCATATTTATGGCTTTAGGAGAGACCAATATGAAAATTTTCCAAATAAAAGCTGGGAATATTAAAAGTATCTCTTACCAGAGCATCTGCTTACCCCCATTCTCATGTGTGGTATTAGAAAATGCAGCATTGTTGACCTAATCTGAATTAGTTTGGCACACAATATTCTGTAACAATAACACAATGGCTTTTTAGTGATGTGATAAGACATAGAAAAATATTCCATGTAGTAAAGGATAAAAAACACAGCTACTAAAACAGAAGATGCTTTACTTCCCACCCCATATACAGCAATGTGTGATGTACTGTGTGTCCTGACACCTTTCTTTTATAGATAGCAGTAGCTTTCTCAACAGCTTGTACTACTACTACTCTTCTGTGGCTCACACCAGATGGGCTAGCCTTCACTCCCCACTTATAACAATGAGCCTTGGGTATCCATTACCCTGTTGCCGATTCACTGGTTGTCCTTCAGACTAATCTGAGAGATGTTCTTACCTTTTTATCCTGGGAGGACCCCACATGGCCTGCCATGCGGAGGAGGTCACTCTGATACTTAGGCTATGTCTACACTGCACAGAAAAATGTCCGTTTTTTAGCGTTTTTCGTTTTCTAAAAACGCTGGAAAAAACGACAGTATTCTCCCATAGACTTCTATAGTAAAAACGTCTGCTGTCTACACTTGAGCATCTATTTTTTCTGCTCGTTTTTTTACTTGTCGTCTTTTGCAACATCTCTAAAAAAAAAAACGCCATGAGCCGGCAGAAAATTTACTACAGGAGCTATGTAAAGCGCCCGACGTCTTTATGGCCGCGTTTTTTTTTCGCTATTTTTCAATGAAAACCCTTCCAGTGAACCCAAGTCCCCCCTATATTAGGTTGTTAATAAAGGTTATAACGCTTATCAAATTTGCATACTAGTGTCTGATGTGTCCTTTGTTGTACCGTTCGTAATAAAATAATTATGCTTTGGTCGCTAACGATTTTTGCGCAATTATTTTTTTTCGCTATAAATTAGTTTTTTACGGATTTTGGCGCCAAAATCCTTTTCTTTACAGATTTTGGCTCTAATAAGGTTATCTAACTTGTGACGCTAAAAATACATTTTTTTTTAACGGATTTTGGCTCTTCTAAAGTTATCTTCCTTTTGTCGCCAAAAATCAATTTTTTTTTACGTATTTTGACGCTAAAAATAAGTTTTACGGATTTTGTCACTAAAATGTTTTTTAGGGATTTTAGCGCTATGGTATTTTTACGAATTTTGGCGCTAAAATCCTTAAAAACAGATTTTTTTTGCTGCAAAAGCGAAAGAAGTGTGTTAGCGCCAAAATCCATAAAAAGATGTATTTTAGGGCCAAAATCCGTAAAAAAAAAAAAAGTATTTTTGGCGACAAAAGTGATATAACTTTTAGTGCCAAAATAAGTAAAAGGACTTAGAAGATGACATATAAATGCAACTAATGTGCTTTATAACCCTTTTTGTAAGGGTGGGAGTTAGCATCCAATGCTTAATTTAATGCAGACATCGAAAAAAGAACGCTTGAAATACCAACGCAAAAAACGTCCGTTTTTTTCAGCTGCTTTTGACAGGCTTTGGAAAAAAAAACTCGGTTTTTCATGAATCGTTTTTAGTAATTCTTTTTATCAGGGCATTTTTTTATTGTCCACTGCAGTGGGAGACATAGCCACTTAGGCCTCCCGTTCCACACGGCTTATTTTGCCCGCAGAGTTGCGCCGTACTGCGCGTCAAACGGATTTGCGCTGCAGTACGGCGCCAACCGTCGCTAGCAATTACGGTAATCCACTGCTCTCATAGAGAACAGTGGAATCCGTCGCTCCTCCCCGCTCGGACGAATCCGCCCAGGGGAGAAAAGTGACATGCACATTATATTACGGCGCGGACGGCGCCGTAAACACATGCATTGTCTATGGGGGCCGGGAGAAGCGCCCTCCGCCGCGCTCCGCCCCGCCCCCCGTCCCCGCCCTTATTCACGCGTATTTGTGCGCTCAATACGGGCTCACAAATCCGTCGGGATAGCCGTGTTGAACACAGCCTTAACCTTGCCAGCATGTTTCCTGCTACCAACAGATCAACTTCAAGAGCTGAGTGTTTCATGTGCTGCCGGATATAGCCCATTTCTTGAACCATTTTAACAAGATAATTCATATTATTAACTTACTTTGTTAGTGGTTCTAATGTTGGAGTTGATTAGTGCCTATTTCTGTATACTGTGTGTAGAAAGATATGTATATGTGTGTAGATATCTAGCTATATCTACACACACGTGTGTATTCGTAAATATGTGTGTATGTTTTTATATAGATAGATATGGGTATGTATATATAAACATTTATGTACTTCTACTATATACTCACTCAATTCAGTAAAGGTTAATATTATCCCATTGGAGATATCTGTGTGGCCTGCAAAAAAAGAAATTATAAGATTTCTTAACCGTACAGTGGTATATTGACTATGGTGGATGATTCATTCAATCACATGATGAGCTGACTAATGTAACCATATATGTGTAAAATACACAAGTCTTGATCAGTCTCTTCTGGAGAATTTTATTAGATTATCATAAATTCTCTTTTCTTTTGAATGCAAACTAGTAGAAGAAAGTGTGGAAAAGCAAAGCTTGGGAGGAAAAGGAGTAGAAAAATAAGGTGCCTTACGGAGACATCGCACAGTTGCAAACGAAGTGCCTACAATTCCATAACAAGGACCATAGGCTCTGTTATGGTAACCCGTTCAAAAAGGAAGTGTTGCCACAGTGACGCTGAAAGCCGGACCACAAAGGAGGCCGGGTTTGCAGGGGACTCTCTATTGTGTTCTATGGAGGTTCCGAGTCCAGCTGAATGATGTGCCCGGCTGGACTCGTACCTCCCATTGAAATAAATGAAACGTGCTATACAAACGCAACTACTTCTTCCTTCTACACTCAGCCTTTTGGGCACTCTTTCTCAAGAGGTGGACCTGAACATCTCAGACAATATGGCATTCCTAATAGATATAGTAATTGTTTTTTTTTTTTTATTTTTATCCGAGATACAGTAGATGGAACATCCCTTTAATGATCTTATTTAGAGTAACTTGTTAGAACTGAATATAAATCCATGATTACTGTTGTAGTCCTTCACTCTTGCCTCCTGCTGTTTTTAAATCGCAAATCTACAAAATCGAGAAGCCGTGTCCTTAAATAAGTGCCTGTCACTTTCTCCGCACGTATATAGCACAGAAAACACAGTGTGACTCGGGCACAGATTATCCCCATTGAATGCCGCTAGCCAATTTCCTAAAACATAGTAAAAGCCATGTTAAGATTTCTGCTGCACATTGCACAGCATATTTTTCTGTAGGAAGACTATATGGCATGGGACCATGACCTTTATGTAAATTATTGTAGATGAAAAAATTTCGGAGGTACCGTTTGTATTTTATATGCTTTCAGATTAGAAACATTACTGTCTTTCAGTGCCTGGTTCGAAGCATGTTCTGCCTGTGTAAGTGTGAACTGTTCAGTTTTCCTCTTATAGAACAGACCCTTGTGTATCGGAGAATTTTAAACCGTTCCGAGCTGGGCCATTTACCCCCTTCCTGACCAGACTCCTCTTCCGTAGTCCACACACTTTCCAAGGCGAACTCACTTTCTTGCCCACTGATCTTCTGCAAATATGACATTATTTTTATACACATTTTACATTCCATTTTTTTCAAAAGTGAAGGATAATTGTTATGTTTGTCACACATTTTTATTTATTTTTCAACCATTAAAAAATAGTGTGTGTGTGGATGTATATAATATGTTGTGTGTGTATATATATATATATATATATACTATATATATTTATATATATATATATATATATATATAAATAAAATGAATGTAGAGTATTGTGATATTCCAGTCTTTACGGTCATTGGGGGACAATGAGGTCTAAAAGTATTGCAGTTTGTGCTGCACATATTGTTTTTCGCGTGGTGCATTTTTACATGACTTGATTTCTCCTTCAAGTGGGACTGATATTCCAGCCTCAGTTACATGGGGAAATACCTCCCCTGAAGTCACTGCATAGCTGATCCAGGTCTGATGAGACCCAGCAGCTCATACAGTTGCCAAGCCCTGGCAGTCAAGTGATCCCTGGGAAGCAGGAAGCTAGAAGGGTTTCTGCCTATCTGTGTATACAGCGTTCATGATCAAGAAGGCAGGGACAGTAATAATCCATTGCTGACTTCTCAGTGCAGAGCTCACTAATGCTTACAGACAAGACTATACTCCTACAACTACACAATTAGTGTACAGCTGCAAACTCTGCATGGACGATCTAGAACGTCCATGCAGAGATAAGTGACCACCACTCCGATGTTTATAGTCTATGGGTGGTCGTCAATCACTTAGTATGCGCTTTGCTGGTTACAGAGACTTAAAGGGGTTGTTCAGTTTGTGAGAAAAAAACAAATAATCAGCTCCTGGGACCCCATTAAAGTAAAAACGTATGCTCCCCTTATTTCGCTTCTCAGTTACAGAACAGTGTTTCTCTGATCTTTCGTTTTTTTTTCTTCTTCCGAATGGACAAATCAAGGTTGCAGTAGCCACGTGCCACTTACTTACATAACCATTTGGAAGTGAACAGTTCCAAACTATGTTAGTTGAGGCATTTGACCACTGCAGCCAATCGGCGACTGCAGTGGTGAGGAGTCCATTTGGAAGTAGAAAGATGAAGACCGGAGGGACACATTCCTGGAACCGGGGACTGGGGTAAGGCGAGGATGTTTTCTTTTATTTTAATGGCGTCCCAGGAGCTGGCTTTTGATTTTCTTACAAACTGGACAAAGGGTTGTCTCACTGCATCGCTTCATCTTACCTCAGTCCTGTTTTATTGGTTTCATTTTTTAATTCAGGGGTGTGTTTACTGGCTACTCAGGCTACTGAGGACACCAGGTCTGTAGCTATAGCAACCGGAGGCGCTGATGCAGCCATACAAGAGGGGATATCTCAGAATAGGTAGGACACTGTTAATGGACATATATTACAGTGACTTGTTTTTTGTGTAAGATCTTTAAAGGGGTTTTTGCCAAGAAGTGATTCCTCACCTTACAGGCTGATACTCCCCTCTGATGCTTGAAAAAGGGGGCGTTGTGTTTTCTGTGTTTTAAAAAAAACAAGTACCTCCCCTGTGGTGTCATCACTCCACCTCCCAGCAAGTTCCGATACTCAGTCTCTGTACTTGAGCAAACATGTATTTGTCTAATCACAGGGGATAACTTTATTGTGCACAGTTTTCTCCCTCTTATCTTGCACTGGAGAGAAGATAAGCTCTCAGCAGCCAGGATTTTTCATTTGTTCAACGAACTTGCTGCAGGTGGGAGAGAGAGGGCTGTAGCAGGGAGCTCTTGCATGTTTACTCAGGATAATTACATTACAACCAGTGGATTCCTCTATCAAAAACACAGGATCTTTTCTCCCCCAGCCCTTCAAAGCTAGTTCCATGTTCCCTGCCATCAGATATGAGAGTGCAACAACGCAGCGCAGCCAGATCGTGCTCCTGTCAGCTCCTGGTCCTTCTAATGTTAAACTGTCAGGAAACTAAGGGATGTAAGAAGGCTGTAGCTCTCAGAGGCTTCCCTTTTTTTAAACGCCGTGTATTAGAAAAGTGATTAAATACCCATTTTGGAGGATCCCACGTCAAACATTAGATCGTGGCAAAACCCTTTTTAACATAAACAATCCTTGAGGTGGGACAACCCCTTAAACCTCTTAAACGACCTTAACGTATCCATGACGTTCCAGGGGCGTTTGGGGTTCACGCACCTGGACTATGGATACGTCCCTGAGATCGCGCGAACCTCTAAAGCAGAGTTTTCGCGCGATCGTTCGCTGGGTGTCAGTGACATCCCGCAGCGTCGGCCCCGACCCCGGGATCGCTCCGAGGGTGGGGGGGGGAGGTTAACCCCTTAATTATCGCGACTATCGGCGTCGCAATAACTAAGGGAGACTCAGGAGGAGATCGCTCCTCCTGCGTCTCAGTCACGGCAAGCATCGCACGGATCGCACGATCCTGCAGCTCCTGCCCACTGACAGACAGCACGGAGGGCAGGGAATGCCTATCCCGGTTATGTCTGTGACGTCACGATGCCCGGCCCGTGCCCTTGGGCATGGCACGGCAATCGTGACTGACAGTTTTACCATAGGAACCAGTCTGAGCAAACAAGCTATGCACTTGAGTTCCTATTGAATGAGTAGGATCTAAAGATCTCTCATTCCAAATCCCCTATGGGAAAATGTAAAATAAAAATGTGAAAAAAAGTGAAAAACAATAAAAACAAACAACGAAAAATAATATAAAAATACGTACCAAACACCGCCCTTTCCCCCTTTACAAACCCAATTGCGCCCCGAAAAAGATAAAAATAAATAAAGTACCCTTATTTGGTATCGGCGCATGCCATAACGACCTGGCCCTGACAAATCCTGTCCATGTTTAATTAAACCTGTACGGTGAACGCTGTAAAAAAAAAAAAAAAACAAAAAAAAAAAAAAAACAGTCACAGAATTAAGTTTATTTTTCATCCCGCAGCACAAAAAATGGAATAAAAAAGCGACAAAAAACTCCTAGAAACGCCAAAGTTTACCAATTTTTAAAAAACTCAGTTCATCCCGAGCAAAAAAAAAATCCGTAAACCAGCTCTGTATACGGAAAAATAAAAAATGTAAAGTCTCAGAAGATAGCGATGCATAAATAATGTTTTTACAGACACTAAAAACACTTTTTCTTTTTTTTTTAAAGTTGCTTCAACATAAAAAAAACCTATAATAAATAAGGTATCGCATAATCGTAGTCGACCCAAAGAGAAAAGCTAACTTATAACGGATACTGCACGGTGAGCCCTGTTGAAAAATAAAAAGAAAAATACTTACTAGGATTGCAGTATTTTCTTCACCGGCCTCCAAAAAAAGGATTTAAAAAGCATCAAAAAGCTTGTCCCCCCAAAAATGATACTAATAAAAACGTCACCTCATCTCGCAAAAAAACACGTCCCTACACAGCTCCCAGCACAGAAAAATTTAAAAGTTCATGGCTCTAAGAACTAATATGGCGATTGCAAAAACGTAATTTTCATCTGTTGAATAAAAGTGTTTTTAATTGTATAAAAAGCAGTAAAACATAAATATACCAAATTGGGTATCGTTAATCGTATTGACCTGCTGAGTACAGCTACCAGTCATATATACCGTACAGTAAACCGCTATAAACAAATAAAAAGAAAAACACACCAAGATTGCTGTATTTTTTTCAAAAACATTCTCAGAAAAACCTTAATAAAAAAGAACATAGCATCATATGCACCCCATAATGGTACCAATATAAAACTCAACTCTCCCGCAAAAAAACAAGCCCATCCACATCTCTGCACACAGCAAAATAAAAAAAGTTATGGCGTCAGAATAGGACAACATAAAAACCAATTTTATATAGACATATTTCTACTGTGTAAACACGTAATAAAACACAAAAAACTAATAAAATCATATCATTGTAATTGTACGCGACCCCCAGTAGTAAAGTATATCACACTCATTTACACTGCACGGCGAATGCTGGTGAAAAATTGAAACATCAAAAAACAATGACCGAACTGCGTTTTTCTCCCCATTTTCATTGCCCAATGCTAATAAAAAACCTATGGAACACCCTGTGCATCCAAAATGTCAGAATACACCCCTAGATGAGATCCCTGATGGTGTTGAATCTAAAATGGGGCGACTTCTGAACGGTTTCGCCTGTTCTGCTACTTTGGGGGGGCTTGCAAATGCGACATGGCCCCAACCAAACTCAGCATTCTAAAAGCCAAATAGCGACTTCCCTCCCTATACGCCCTGCCATGCGCCCAAACAGCAGTTTACACCCACATGTAGAATTGGCCGAACTTAGAGAGAGAAATTGTGCTTAACCAAGTTGTTAGGTTCTTTTTTCCAGGATTCCTATGTATATATGAAACATTTTTAAGCATAAAATAGCAATTATTGAAAAAAAATTTTTTTTAATTTCACAGCCTTATGCTAGAAAAAAAATTGTGAATCACCCTGTGGGGTCTATATAATCTCAGTGGCACCCCTGGATATATGTCATTAAAAGGGGTGTAGTTTTCCAATCATGCGGTCTATTTAGGGGTGTTTTTAATTTTAGCACTATTTTTTTTGTGTTTTTTGTTTCTTTGTAGTTTTTTTATCCCTTAGGGTGTCCCCAAACCAGAAAAGGCGCCTCATAAAATCCGTATTGAAAATGAGACCCCCAGAGAGTATAGTAGGTGCTCCCACCTATTCTGGGCTTATGGGTGAGCCAAATAATTCACTCGGGCCACATATGGCATATCTCTATAAACGGCAGACCTGGGGGAATTGATATTCTGTGCATTTACCTAGTACACATTTAACGGTATTCCAGGAATAATGGATAAATACATGAAAATCGCAAAAAAGGTGACATTTTGAAATTTTCACCTCCACTTTATTTTCTGTGCAATATCTGAAAGTATTATCAAACTCCTAAATAGTGTTGTAAATACGTTAAGGTGGGTCTAAGTTTCTCAGATGGCGTCACGTAATTGGGGTATCTAACCTGCAGGCCCTCAAAGCCACGTCAGAACTGAGTGGTCCCTAAAAAAATGTATATTGCAAATTTTTCTTGAAAGTGAATAAATTTCTACTAAATTTTCGCTTAAAGCCCTCTAATGGTCGTAAAAAAAAAAAAAAAAAAATGACATTTAAAAAAAAATGATGCCAACCTATATTAGAATATATGGGTAATAGCTAGTTATAAACTATTTTGTGGTGAATAATTTCTGTCTGCACGCAGAAATTTTGCGAACTTTCAAAATTCGCAAATTTTTTTCCAAATTTGTCATGAAATTTTTGAATTTTTCACAAACAAACAAGGATTAGTATGGATAAAAAAAATATCTTACTAACTTAAAGCACAAATGTGCACGAGAAAACAATCTCTGAATCACATGAAATAGGTAAAAGTGTCAAAAAGTTATTCTCAACCTAAAATGTCACATGTCAGATTTCAAAAATAGGGCTGTGTCAAGAAGGTCAAAACTGGCTGGGTCCTTAAGGGGTTAAGTGCTTACAGTCAGTATATAGTGCTATTGAATATGTTGTTGCTATGTGAGTATGTAGGTCATAAAACTAAATGGGGGAATTGCTCTTCATAGGAGTCTAAATAGTCTCTGAATAGTGTGATATTTTTTGCAGTGTTTAAATTTTGATGATGTACAGCATTTGTGAATGCGGCTGTGGTCATGAACCATTTAAGTATCCTATTACAATATGTAGAATTGATTTGACTAAAAATAAATCCTTATTGATTCTATAATATAAAAGTTATTTATTATATGTAGATGGGAAATCGATCCTTATCATTTATACTGCTATTTTTTATTTATTCTTTTGCAATTGTGCTAACAATGTAATGTAAGTAAAAGAAGCACATGAGGAAGATCCCGTGAAGAGCAATGACAGGACGGCTCAGCTGGTGTAAGAATGGCCCAAAACGGTGACTGCAAAATAAAATGTGCTGTTTTCAGCAGAATCCTTGCCTGGACATCTTCAGAAACATTGAAGCTAAATTGTTGCGGTTTTTTCTCTATATTAAATCTTCTGATAGTAAAAGCAAAGAAAAAAATGAAAAAAAAAAAATACAAATTGGTAATTGAAACCATTTATCATGTGGAGTACATGGTCTTTGTTGCAGTTGGCTGTAGCTGTAAGATCCATGCAGATAAATTACCTTAAGACTCCTCAGACGGGCATTGATCCAATTCATCCATTGCCACTTTATAATACGTAATGGTCAAGGCCATGCTCTAAACTCAGCCCCAGTTGTCCTCTGGTTCTGCTCCTTTCTTTCAGCACATCTTCATTTAATTTATGACTACACCAAAGGGCACACAAAGGTTGTATATCATAACGAGCCACATTTCACAACCCATATAATAAGAAATTAGTTTGTCTTTGCCGGTGATGAGCTTTATGGCTCTAAAGACGATACCTATGGGGATACGGTAAAGAAAGTGTCCTGGATGGATACCACGGCAGAACTATAGGAAAAATAAGTGTAGTCTCTTTTGGGCTATTTTTTTTTTTTTTTTTGCCTCCATATACTGTACATGTTGCATGTCAGACACAAAAGGGTCCAATACATAATCTTGTCGATAAAGCATTAATTTTGAATTGGGAATGAGTAGTGCAAATCTGTAAAGTCCAAGAGATGCTACGGATATCTATGACAGAGCCAGGAGACCTGAGGTAAAAGGGAATACCGTATATACTAGAGTACAAGCCGACCTGAATAAAAGCCGAGGCACCTACCTTTGCCACAAAAAACTGGGAAAACGTATTGACTCGAGTATAAGCCTAGGCTGGAAAATGCAGCGGCTACTGGTGAATTTCATTAATAAAAATGGATACCAATAAAATTAAATAGGCAGGTATAGGCAGTTTACTGTACCCCATAGGCAGGTATATGTTGTTATAGGCAGGGTTTAACAACAAAAAAAAAAAATACAAGTACTTACCTCCTTCCCTCGCTGCTCCGACTCCCAGGCGATCCGTCTACTGGCACAGGAGGTGTGATGTTATCAGGCTGTCCGGAGTCCACTGTGGAGCAGGGAGCGCTCGCTCTCTGCTCCGCAGTGGTATCTTCACCTGTATGCGCTCCCAGAGGAGTCGCATACAGGCGAAGAGGTCGGTGACAGTGCCCGGGCCACAGCAGCACCCGGATGCTGTGGGCTGACTTGGGATTCAGCTATAATGTGCTCGCTGAGGAGTCCCTGCCAGCGTCCCTGGGCCATTGCAGAAGTGTCCCTGCCGGCGCCTGGGCCATTGCCGCGCCCGAGTGCTGAAGTGACTCGAGTATAAGCCGAGGAGGGATTTTTCAGCACATTTTTTTGTGCTGAAAAGCTTGGCTTTTACTCGAGTACATACAGTATGTCATCAAAAAATGACCTCTTGTTTAATACATTTTTTTTGTTTTTAAACCCATTATTTTTAAAAAAAATTTTTGGTTCTATTTTCTTGTTCATATCCATTTTATTTTAACTGTCTTTTTTTTATTAAATTTCAGTAAAACATTGTATAAAAAATACAAATCAGTTAGATTAATCATTAGTGCAACAAGACATCCAAAACCATATACATTTTAAGGTTTAAAAAAAAAAATCCTGATGTCCTGCAGTTTTCACTTTGGCCACTAGGCCTTATAGTCATACTTCCTGTTTTGTAGAGAAACTTTTCAGTTCATTATCGGTACAGACAGGAGTAGAGTGAAAGGTGACACTAATATGTATAGACATCACAGGATCCACCATTCACAAAAAGGGATGGTTATAGCTCCCTGTATGTCAACTTCTTCCCAGGTAACACAACATGCCTAGAAAACTTTCCTGTAGAAGTCAATGGGTCTCCTCCTGTTTGCGGGCTCCTTGGTCCATGAGGGTAGAAAGCATTTCTGTAAATGCTGTTAAAAGCAGCTCAGGCAAGATGGCTGCCCCCATGATTATTTACAGACAACAGAAATTTTTAAAAAAAATCTATGATCAGAAAATAAAAGCCGCTAAGAAAAAGTATCTGTATCAGTATCTCATTTTAATTAGTAAAAAAAATATATATTAGTGATAGATTCCCTTTAGAAAAAAACGGGAACATGAGGTTTACTGTGAAGGTTGCTTATGTCTCAAGCCAAGGGTGGGTAAACTACCAGTCAAAAGTTTTAGAACCCCTCAATTTTTCCAGTTTTATACAGTTTAGAATCTCAAATGTACCATGAAATGAAAGAAGGTAGGTCAAAACAATGGATTAACTTTGGTAGATTTGGATTTTTGGCTCTTTAAAGTGGCCACCTCTGGCTGATGGAACAGCTTTACACAATCGAGGCATTCTTTCTACAATTGCATTCGGATATTGTTCAAAAATTTCTTCCCAACATCGTTGCAGAAGTTCCCACAAATGTTCTGCACTTGCAGTTTTCTTTGCCTTCACCTTTCTATCCAGTTCATCCCAAACAAGCTCAAGGGGTTTAAGTCTGGAGATTATGCCGGTTATTTCATTCTTTGAAGACTTCTGGCGTCTTTTTGTCTTAGGTAGTTCTGACACAACCTAGGAGTATGTTTTGGATCATTGTCTTGTTGACCAACCAGGCGTACCCCGGAGGGTACTACATAGCACATCAAAATGATGTGGTAGTCCTTTTTGTCCAGTGTGTCACCTTGTGCAAGTTACCAACCCTGGATCCAGCAAAAGAGCTCCAAACCATTATGCTTCCTCCTCGACAGTGGGCAAAACTGTGTGTGAAGCACCTAAAATGTCAAATTTTGACTCGCCAATCCATAAGACCTTCTTCCGCTCTTCAGTAGTTCACTGGAGGTCAGGAAAATCTGACATTTGAACATACGCTTAAAGGGCTGTTTAGAACTCCTGTAGAAATGAATGGGGGAGAGCTGCACAAACGCAGCAGTCTCCCCATTCATTGAGGTTGACTCGTAGCTAGCTACGAGCCGACCTGTTTGCATGAAGTGGCTTTGTGGTACCATTACCCTTTAAGTATATGTTCAAATGTCAGATTTTCCCGACTTTCCTGGGCCAAGCAGCACCTCCAGTGGACTGTTGAAGAGTGGAAGAAGGTCTTATGGACTGATGAATCAAAATTTGGCACCTTGGGTGTATCACGCAGGGTTTTCTACATTGTCGATGAAGATACATAATGGTTTGAGATTCTTTTGCTAGTTCAAGAGTTGGCAACTTGCACAGGGTGATTGGCACACTGGGCAAAAATGGTGACCACAGCATTTTAATGTGCATGCAATACTCTGGTGTATGCCCACTTGGTCAGGGGTTCACAATGCTGCATTGACACCCCATTAACTGACCAAGGGTTGGAGAAGAGGAATTTTTTTTGACCTAGAAACTACCATGCCTGTAGTGGACCTCAGCAAATTATAGCATATAACGATATTATTTATCTGAGTTAATTTATGTCCTGTGCTAACACAGGACAAGTTGTCAGTCACTTGGTAAAATGGATATTACCAGTCTGGATTGTTACAGCCTCTCCTTTCGTCCCCCATTATTAGTCTAAACATTTCATCTCCCCTTAGTACTGTCTAACAAGTCCCATTTTAAAAAAAAAAAAGGCTCCCTGAAGTGCAGCTGGATTTTATCCTCTTTCTGCCGTCAGTCCGAAAATAGTTCAGTCATCTCCGTGAAAATTGTTTAAGCCCACTGCAATTTCAAAGCAGACTAGAAATAAGCTTCCCAACCACTAGTCTGTGCCTTATATTTCTGGGTTATGGTAGCATTCCATTTCTAAATACTGGAAAGGGTTTTGGAGGTTAAAAGGGTCACATTGGGTATGCTTTCCTAGGGACCTGCAGCTTTTTCTTTCATGAGATATAGGAAGATAAAGGCTGTATATTTCGTGGTGACAGATTTGTGTCTGAAATTCATTCAAAATTGCCATTTCTTTTTCCATGTGAATGTGTTGGATCTGAACCAAGCCTAAATAAAATTTTATGCAGACTAAATCTGTTTGAAGTTTTGATAGGAGCACCTTCGTAGATTCTGTGAAGTTATAATATATTTATTTTATATAGCACCAACATATATAGTGCACATAACAGTGGGTGAACTTTCCATCCATACAGCAAACCTATCAATAGATCTATAGTGGGAAAATAAGTATTCGATACACTGGCGATTTTGCAAGATTTCCCACCCCACAAAGAATGGAGAGGTCTGTAATTTTTATCGTAGATACACTTCACCTGTGAGAAACAGAATCTAAGAAAAAATTCAGAAAATCACTTTTTATGATTTTTAAATAATTAATTAGCATTTTAATGCATGAAATAAGTATTTGATACATTAGAAAAACATAACATTTCATACAGAAACCTTTGTCTGCAACTACAGACATCAGACATTACGTGTAGTTCTTGACCAAGTTTGCGCACACACTGCAGCAGGGATTTTGACCCACTCCTTCATACAGATCTTCTCCAGATCTTTCAGGTTTCGATTGGGTTCAGGTTTGGAGGCTGGCGAGCCCACCTTGAAATGCTTCTTATGGAGTCACTCATTAGTTGCCCTGGCAGTGTGTTTCGGCTCATTGTCCTCCTGGAAGACCCAGTCATGACCCATCTACAATGCTCTTACTGAGAGAAGGAGGTTGTTGGTCAAAATCTCGCAATACATGGCTCCATCCATGCTCCCTTCAATATTTTGCAGTTGTCCTGTCCACTTTGCAGAAAAGCACCCCAAAAGTATGTTGTTTCCACCCCCGGGCTTCATGGTTGGGGTCACTGTTCTTGGGGTTGTAATCATCCTTCTTCTTCTGCCGAACACAGCGAGTGGAGTTGATGCCAAAAAGTTCTCTTTTGTTCTCATCTGACTACATGACCTTCTCCTGCCTCCTCTGCAGTTCACCAATGACCATATGGATGATCCAAACGGGCCGGGACATATGTTGGCATGAGCAGTGGGACCTTGCGGCGTAGTGTGTTACTAATGCTAATCTTTGAGACTGTGGTCCCAGCTTTATTCAGGTCATTGACCAGGTCCTCCCGTTTAGTCCTGTATTGATTCCTGAACTTTCTCAGAATCCTCCTTCTCTATGAGAGGAGATCTTGCATGAAGCCCCAAACCAAGGAAGATTGACAGTCATCTTGTGTTTCTTCCATTTCCTAATAATTTCGACAACAGCTGTTGCCTTCTCACCAAACTGCTTGCCTATTGTCCTGTAGTCTATCCCAGTTTTGTGTAGGTCTACAATTTTGTCCCTGGTGTCCATAGACAGGTCTTGGCCATGGTGGAGAGGTTGGAGTGTGATTGATTGTGTGGACAGATATCTTTTATACAGGTAACCAGTTCAAACCAATGCAATTAATACAGGTTAGGGATCTTGGTATGGAATATAGGTGCAACATGCGGTGAATTTTTTTTTCTGTTAAAATGACGGATTCCATAAAGGAAAACAGTCGGGCCCCCTTCAGTCAATGGGGTCCATTGGGCACCTTTTGATGTCTGCCCTGAGCTGCATCCAGCATTGCCATAAATTGTTTTCCTGTTATGATAGAGTAGAAAAATGAAAATAACCATGCAGATGTGCCACCAGGCCTAAAATTTGGTCTCGCATTTGTTGCACCTTTGTCAGGGCCATCTGTCGTATGGCCTGTTATACATATTTGCACAAGGCAGTATTATTGGGATATTCTCCCCACATTAATTCGCTTTAAACATAGGCAAGGGTAAATAAAGATTATTACCAAATACATTGCTATTCTGATTTTGCTTTCTTTTAGAATTAGAGCAATTTGTATCTACCGCTTGTGTACACAAGCTTGCCTAGGTTACTGATGGTTGGGATGGGGATGTTTATTAGCAGCATTGGCGCATTTTTATGTTTCTTACTGACAAACTTTAACCCTTTAGACAATAGTCTTGTGTCCTGCTGTTTAGACCCCTCATCACTTAAGTTCTGTTGAACAGGCTCAGGTAGGAGTAGTAGAGTTGATCTGTCAACCACTGCTGTAGAACCGTCCACAAGCTATACTGGAAGTGGGAGCCTGAAGTTGGCTGGGGAGAGCAGGCTCTGTGAAACTACGTGGTGAGAACACCGTTTTAATAGTTTTGTCTGCAGAATTTATAAAATTGCATGCTGTGATCGTCATTCAGCTGGACAGGATGTTGGGGGGAGCTTTGTCGGGTGCTTTGAACCAGTCCGCATTGCTGAGAATATCGCTGGTGATGGCGATTGAATGAAAGCAAATAACTAACAGCAACTTACGAATCTCCATCTAAATGTTTCTTTTGGCTGGATGCTAGGCATAGTGTGCTGTCCCCTAAATTTTGCTTGAGAGGTATATTATTGGACCGACCAAGTATACACTTGTTTAAGCTATTATGGTAAAAAAAAAAGTTTTGCCTGTTTTAAAGAAATAAAGAAAAAAATTACCAGGATTGGGCATTTTTTTTGGGGGGTTTTTTTTGTGTGTAAGTTTTGTAGTATAAAAGCTAAGTATATACACTAGAAATGCAGTGCTTTACTAGTCCTTAGCAAATATGTAAAAAATCTTCCACCAGCTAAATCTTTGGCCACTACAGTTCACTATGCTGCAACAGTAAGGGTAGTATGTTCACACAGCATTTTTCAGATCCGTGTTTTGGTATGTTTTTTTTCAGAACCAAAAACGGACCCAATCGCATATATAATAATGTCAGTATGATTTTGTTCAGACGATACGTGTTTTACATGCATCCTTCGGATCCGTTCAAAGAATTGACTTGTCAATTCTTGATCCGTTTTATGCGACCGACGCCTTATAGGGTAGGTTTCTACTGCACAGAAAACTTATCCAAACACGCACCACACTTTGGGTATGTGTTTGGATACCATCCGCCATTACTTTAGTTTTTACTGCAGCCTCGTTTAAAGCCTGTTCTGCCCATCTTCATAACTGTGTGCACTGCTGGCGTTGCAGCCAAGGTCTGAACTTTCTATGTGCTGTTTGAGTAAATACTCCAATAGCAATGTAAACTTTTTAACAGATCTAAAATAGTTGACCTTGATAGATATTTAGCTTCTATGCAGAATTATTTTCGATGTTATCCTTAACTTCAAAAAGTTGCTACAGACTTGTCCCAGCTCTGGAGGACTCAATGTAATATGCCTTCATTTTATTGTGTGCGGTGGTCCCTCAACATACAGTATTAATTGGCTCTGGATGACCAGAAAACTGGTTATTGGTTCTGTAACCTCACCCAACATAATACAAGGTTAAGATTTAAGAAAACTAAGCTTATAACTAATCCAGATAAAGCAAGCCCTTGCATATAACAATCAGAGCTGCTGGAAATCACTTTCTACTTGAAAGATCATAGCTTCTTTTTTGTACTTTTATACCCATTGGCCTTCATTTACGATCATTGTTAGACAGTGTAAACCTAGACGGGCAGTCTAAAAATGCGCCCGATTCATCACAGCGGTTCAAGCTGATTGACAGACAAGTCTAAAGTTGCACCAATTTAACGGCTTGGGTAATTTTCTTTTGACACTTTCTACACCAGAAATGTGCCACGTGTTTGGCGCAGATTTTGGCACATTTCTGGAACAGATTTTGGCACCATCACATTGTAGCCACGTCATTTCTCCCGCTAGGCCACACATGTTTTTGGAAGTCCTGCCCACTTGCTAAGCAGTGTGCTGCATTTTAAGACGCTTTTCTATTGCAACCACATTAGTAAATGAGAGCCAATGTACCAGAAAATAAAAATTGTGGTTACAATCACCTTGTGCCCAAAGAAGCCGCTCATTCTGGCACATGTAACAGCAGTACAGGACATGTAGTACCGCACTGTACTGTAGAGAGGTGCTACTAGACCAGCAATCAGTGCGGTTGAATCTTCCAGTCAATTTACGTGTCACAGATTGCAATAGACCATCTGCCATTATTTTAATTTTTACTGCAGCCATGTTTAAAAACTGCTCTGACCATCTTCATTACTCTGTGCACTGCTGGCATTGCAGCAAAGGTCTGAACTTTCTATGTGCTGTTTGAGTAAATACTCTTTTTTGCAATCTAAACTTTTTAACAGGTCTAAAATATTTGACCTTGATAGAATGTACTGTAGAGAGGCGCTACTAGACCACCAATCAGTGCGGTTGAATCTTCCATTCAATTTACGTGTCACAGATTGCAATAGTCTGAGACATTGTGGGCGACATGTATAAGATTTGGCATATAAACACCAGATTTCATGCGCCTAATATTAGTCTAGAATGCGCCTGATTTATGAATCTGCTGCTGTGCGGGCGCTATGTAATGCGCCTAATAATGCCGTGCGGGACATTTAAACATGTACGAACGGGGCTGTGCCTGATATCGGGCTTAAAAGACGCCAGATATCTGGCGCAGCCACGTTCATGCATGCCGCCCTGTATATTAAGGCTAGGTCTACACAGCATTGGACAAAAAAGGACCGGAAAACCAAATCCTAAAAATTTTCATAAAACTGAGTTCTTTGTCCACTGTCTGTCAAAAGCTGCTAATAAAAGGTCCATTTTTTGCACATTTTTGTTTTTTTTTGGGGCACTTTTTTTTTTTCCCTTTGTGAAGGAATGCACGCAAAAATTTTGCTATATCTCGTTTTTACATAAACCCAAATGGAAATTTTCTGCCTGCTCTCCCGTTTTTGAAACACTTTAAAAAAAACGAGCAGAACAAAGACGTTCTGTGGAGACGGGACTATGGGACCTCTTTTCAATCGTTTTTTCAGCTGGAAAAACAGACGTATTTCTGTGCTGTGGAGACCTAACCTAAGTGTGGTTTTAAGATAAAAAGCCCAGGAAACCCAAAGCTAGGAAAAAATTGTATCCTGAGGCCATTGTAAAAGGTTTAACAAGGAGTTTGGTCATCTTCTTTAAAGATACCAGCTGATCCAATGTATTTTATGTGTTTTTCTTAGAAGAATAAGCGTCAGAGACCATTTCTAGGTTGTGTCTTGGAGAATCTTCTTTGGAAACCTACTGGTTGTTTCTTTTTTTCAGTTTGGACAAAAAAAGTAAAAGACGTCCCAAGGACTAAAACAATGGAGATTTATTTTGTAAAGGCAAACTGTGGTCAGACAGGATAAACCTCTCATACTCATTGGCATCTGTAATCCCTTTCTTCTCAATCAGGAGATAATTTAGAACCTAGCTTGGTATATGCTTCTTTACCTTTCATCCTGTGAGAGCACAACTTGTCCTGACTTTGATGTCAAATTAAAGGATAATACAGTACATTACTGCTCTTTGTACTCCTTCTGCTTTTTAGTTGGACCTCAGCCTGTTCTATTGGATTTGTGAACTTCCTACACGTAGGAATTAATTTACTGTGGAGCAGTGCATTGCTGCACACTTTATAAATACTCCAGAAAGGGTAATTTGAGAAGAGTATAAGCTTTTGATATCATTATCTTGTGCGTTTTAACCCCTTATCCCCGGGGGCAAAAAGGGTTTTTGCCACGATGTAATGTTACTGGGATCCTCCAAATGGGATTTAATCACTTTTCAAAAAATTTAATAAAAAAATTGACCGAAGACTACAGGCTGCCTTACTTCCCCTTATTAGATACACCTACGACTCGGCCTGCTTGTGCAGAGAACACTTCTTATCTGATGAAGGGGGGCTGAAGAAGCTTTTTAAGGGACCGGGTAAAATATGTGTCTTTGCAACAAATCCACAATTGTAGTGTGTATCTGAAGATCCCCTGCTTTTTCTGATACAGAGAACAGAAGGAGCTTTCAAGAGGCTGGAAAGCTTTTAAGCGCGTGGAGAAAAGGGGTTGTCTTTGTATCCCAAAACCATTAGTTTTTTAGTTTTATTATTTGATGAACATTACACGATCCTTTTTGCACGCTCGTGCCTGGCTGTGTCTTTCCTCATAGTGTGGCTTTTACATTTTTCTTTTTTTAGCAATAAGGGGACCCTGGGAAAACCCCTTTTTTTTTTTTTTTTTTTTTTTTTTTTTTTAAAAACCACTACACTTTTTAGTTTTCACCTCCTTGCGTTTCAACAGTCATAACTTATTTATTTTTTCAGTGACGCAGTTGTACGAGGACTTGTTTTATTTGGGAGAAGTTTTGGTTTTGTGGGGGCATAGTTTGAATATACATATAAATTACTGTATGCAGCGTGAACATGAAATAGCATTTTTTTTGCATTCATTTATAATTTTTTTTAACACTAAAATAACCCTTCAATTTAAATTTTACAAGTAAATTTTTGGTTGTTTTTATACTTAGTATGTGTAAAAATTTTTTTATGTGCAATGTAATATTTTTTGTTATTAAATGTATTTTTTTTTTTTTTATTATCCATACTTCTCTTTACATTTTTAACTTTTTTTTTTATTATTTCCAGTCCCATTAAGAGATAACAATTTCTCCTTTTTATTTTTTTACACGTCGTAATGTATTAGCATACACCTGCATGCCAATACATTACATTCTGTATCAGTAATACACAGTGTGCCCTGACAGCACGCTTACTATGCAGACAGCCCGGGGCTACCTAGCTTCCCAGGCTGACATACAACATTTCCCCGGGGTTTTCCCCGGGCACTGAGATCATGCCAGGGTCACAGACTGTGGCAATCAGAGGGTTAAATAATGGGAACAAAACTTTTTTCCAAAAAAGCAAACAAGAGCTTACTAGGGATAAAGGTTAACAAAAGCAAATTTTCCTACGCAGCGGTGGCGCTGGGAGCCGCAAATCCCCTCTGAAGACAGAGTTCACGTAAGACAGTGGGTGGTAGTTAAGGGGTTAAAAGTCATTACTAGCCAGTGTTTCATTCAGTGGATAGCAATTGAAAGCTTCAGCCATTTTTTTTTCTATGATACCAGTTTATCATGGAAAAGAAAAAAAAATCTCTTCTTTGGATTTATTTATGAATTTGAGACCAATTCTCGCGTGTCATTAGAGAGTTCTTGCCACGTTGTGATGCTGTCTGATCTGCAGGCAGCCTGCTATGGAGCCAAAGGAGCAGAGAAAACATACATAACTTTGACCTGCAACTATTTTAGCATCTGCTTAGTTCTGCTGATTCTTGTCATGTAACTGCATTGTTACTGTTTTGCTCCTGGTGGTGGGACAATCTTTTTCTTCTTGTGTACTGCAAATTATAACTTGTTCTCACATTCCTAATAGCTCAGTGTGTTATAAGGTTGATTCCTTAGCGAAAGGTCACTGGTTCGAGGAGCCATGAAGAAGATTTATCAAAAAAGAGAAACCGCGCTATACAGCTCATCAACAGTGGTCTGTGGGCAGCCTATCAGGATAGATCAAACAGGTCTGTAGCTATAGCTACCTGAGGAGCTGTTAATGGACACATATTGCAAGGTTATTTGTTTTTTGCAAGATCTTTAACATAAGAAGCAATCCTTGTAGTGAGACAACCCCTTTAACACTGATGTAACAGCTGTTGTATTTTTTTGTTGTTCTTTCATTCTCTTACAATCCATGACACTATTATTGGCACCTGATAAGCAAAGGAACATTGACTTTGTTAGGTGGGAAGGTCCTTTTAAATACTGAGAGTGTGTGCTTTACAGCTTAGACTGGGTCAGAACAGCTCTTTCAGTTGAATTCTGTGTTATTGACATAATCTTACAAGATTTTACGTTCACTCTCAAACTGCTGCAGAGAACTGAGCTTGATCTTGTGAGGTGATGTCATTTTTTTGGGATCACACTCGCTTTGCTGCTGCAGACCTACCTTACTTCCTTTCTCCCCTGTGCACTGACAACTCGGCATGAGCAAAAATGACATCCCTGTAGCAAGCAGACCAGCCTGATGATTTCATGAGATGTCATTCTCTTGAGATCAAGCTGAAAGAGCTGCTCTGGCAGTTTGAGTGTCAGACTGCTATAGTGCACCCTCACTTGCAGCACTGAAAATGTCCCTCCCACCTGACAGATTCAATACTATTTTGCATATCGGGCACCAAAAATAGGGTCACTGATTGCAAAGAAAGGAGTGAAGTAATGAAAAAAAACCAAATACATCAGTGTGTAGAACTCGCTTAAACAGGTCTTGTATCTTTTTTTTTCAATATGATGAGTCAGGTGGGAGGGAAGTGTTGTATTGTCCTTCAGTAGATCAATCTCCACAGCAAAATAGTTAAGGGTACAGCTACAAAAAGTCTGCCTCATATCTGGAAGTGTATTTCAGCAGGAATCAACAGCGAAATCCTCAAAAGTGGATTTTGCTCCAATTTGGCCTCTTTTAACTGAAATAAGATACAATTTAAGGCCGTGTCCACACGGCTTATTCACGGCGGATTTGTGCGCCGTATTGAAGCGCAAATCCGGCGCGGAATTCGGCGCCAATCCGTCGGCAAATAAGCCGTGTGAACGGGGCCTAATAGTTTGCGTATTTGAAAATCTGCACCACAGGTCAGTTCCTATGCAGAAATAAGATTTATGTTCTCTTGAGTTTGGATCATTAAGTTTGAGGTATTTAAAGAGAACCGGTCAGGTGGTTTGTGCCCCCTTATTTGAGAGCAGGATGTGATAGAGGAAGGGAAACCCAGCTCTGTGATTTATAGGGTTATATGATAGAGGAGAGGAGCTGAGCTCTGTGATATATAGGGTCAGGCTCGGACTGGGCCGCCGGGGGACCGGGGAATCCCCCGGTGGGCCCCCCCGAGCCGCTGGGGGCCCCGGAGGCAGTGCCGTCGCTCCCCGGGGCCCGTCCGCGCATCCGGTCCCTGAGCACCCGGGACGCGTCCCGAGCGCCCAGAGACCCTCCTGGGAATTGGGGACTAATGTCCCCGGCTCCCGGGGCTGCGCGGTGTCAGCGGAGCACAGCGCAACTAGCCCTGCGCTCCGCTGATCTGCCTGACAGGCTGGAGACGCTAGGCCTTCAGCCTGCCGGGCGCCGGGCCCTACTGCTGACGTAGGCGGTGCGGTGACGTCACTTCACCGCGCCGCCTATGCAGCGCGGCAGTACGGAGCCGGCGGGGAGCTCGGAGCGGCCGGGACCTGCCAGGAGCGGGAGCCGGAGCCAGGTAAGTGGCTGGTTCTTGTTTTTTGTTTTGTTTTTTAACTAAAAGGGGGTCCCTGACTACAAGGGGGGGGGGCCCTGGCTACAAGGGGGGGGGCCCTGGCTACAAGGGGGGGGCCCTGACTACAAGGGGGGCGGCCCTGACTACAAGGGGGGTCCCTGACTACAAGGGGGGGGGTCCCTGGCTACAAGGGGGGTGGTCCCTGGCTACAAGGGGGTCCCTGGCTACAAGGGGGGGGGCCGACTACCTCCAGGGGCCCCTGGCTACCTACAGGGGGCCCTGGCTACAAGGGGGCCCTGACTACAAGGGGGGTCCTGGCTACTAAAAGGGGGTCCTGGCTACAAGAGGCCTGACTACAAGGGGGCCCTGAGTACAAAAGGGCCCCTGGCTACCTACAGGGGGCCCTGACTACCTACAGGGGGCCCCTGACTACAAGGGGGCCCTACCTAAGGGGGCCCTGGCTACAAGGGGGCCCCTGACTACAAGGGGGGCCCTGGCTACCTAAAAGGGGGTCCTGGCTACAAAGAGGGCCCGGGACTACAAAAGGGGCCCTGAGTACAAAAGGGCCCTGGCTACCTACAAGGGGTCCCTGGCTACCCGGGGGGTCCCTGGCTACACGGGGGGTCCCTGACTACAAGGGGTCCCTGACTACAAGGGGTCCCTGGCTACCTAAAAGGGGGCCCCTGGCTACCTAAAAGGGGGGCCCCTGGCTCCCTAAAGGGGGCCCTGGCTACCTACAGGGGGGCCCTGACTACAAAGGGGGCCCTGGCTACCTAAATACTAAAGGGGCCCTGACTACCTACACAGTAGCTAAAGGGGGGGGGGGGGCATGACTTCCTGCACACTACCTAAAGGAGGCCTTAACTGCCTGTATATATTTGGAAGCCCTAATGCCTGTATACACTTGGGAAGCCCTAACTGCCTGTATACTACTTCATGGGAAGCCTAAACTGCCTGTATACACCTAAGGGGTCCTACTGCTTGCAGCCTATATAAAGGGGACCCTAACTACCTACAGCTTACCTAACTGGGAGAAACCACCTACCTACAGACTGGGGCCTTGCCTATTTGCCTACCTACCTAGAGTCTTGACTACCTACCTGGTAATATAATTGAGAGGGCAGCAGCCCATAGTTGTAGCATTATTTCCAGAGGGTTAGTCCTCTCCCCACCCTCCAACCCCTTAGGATACTAGGCCTCTAAGTTATGGCTTGTACCCGCTCTCCCACCCCTGGGAAGTTTGTACAGAGGTGGGAATAGGTAAAGAGATGCTGGAAAATTGAGGATTCTAAGATATTTGTGTGTAATTTCTGCAGGGATGAGTTGTGGCCGGGACATGTCATCATGGCGGTGTGGAACGGATGCAGAGGAAAAGAGAATAAGAAACGACTCATGAAAGGAGGAAATGACTCCTAGATAGAGTTCGGTGAGTACCTGATTTCAGGGGTTATTTTACTTCTATATTGGATCGTGCTGTATTCACTGTATGTGATGTGACCTGAGCTGGTGTCTGACCTCTATGTGGTCTCTATATGGCGTTGTTGCAGGTTATACCTGAGCTGGTGTCTGACCTCTATGTGGTCTCTATATGGTGGTGTTGTAGGTTATCCGAGCTGGTGTCTGACCTCTATGTGGTCTCTATATGGGTGTTGTAGGTTATACCTGAGCTGGTGTGTGACCTCTATGTGGGCTCTATATGGCAGTGTTGTAGGTTATACCTGAGCTGGATATGAGCTCTATATGGTGGTGTTGTTGGTATAATGTCAGCGTACATGTGTCCCTGATTGACCCTGTGATAGGAGTTACACTTTTACTTTCTTGCTGGTGTTTATTTTAGGAGGTGGCAAGGTGCGTGACCAAGGGAAACGTGGAAGGGGGATATTGTATGTGGGTGGAGGGGGATAGTGTATGTGGGTGGAGGGGGGATAGTGTATGTGGGTGGAGGGGGATAGTGTATGTGGGTGGAGGGGGATAGTGTATGTGGGTGGAGGGGGATAGTGTATGTGGGTGGAGGGGGATAGTGTATGTGGGTGGAGGGGGATAGTGTATGTGGGTGGAGGGGGGATAGTGTATGTGGGTGGAGGGGGATAGTGTATGTGGGTGGTGGGGGATAGTGTATGTGGGTGGAGGGGATATGGAAGTAGCTTCCTAGCCCTGTGTCTATGATATGTTAGACTGACAAATGTGTGAGAGACAGATATGTGACTCTCTTGCTATTGTACTACACAATACAGTTCTGTTTTGAACACTGTATTATGTGGTAAAATGGGCGCGTTTATGTCCGAGAGGCCGGTAATATTTTCATGTACAGTATGGTGGGCCCCCGAAGATCAACTCCCCTATGGGCCCCAGACCCCCCAGGCCGACACTGTATAGGGTTATATGGAAGAAAAGAGGAGCTGAGCTCTGATATATAGGGTTATATGATAGGGGAAAGGAGCTGAGCTATGTGATAGGGTTATATGATACAAATCCTGCTGCAAATCCTATAACCCTATATATCACAGAACTCGGCTTCTCTCCCTCTGAGTAAAAGCAGAGGAAAAAATCAAATTAAAAGTGAAACTGCTACTTACCCCATCTACATGACAGCCATGCAAACCAATTTGATGCAGTGTGTAACATATGGTCTGAACACTGATAGACTGACCACCCTCCACCCCTTTAACCTGTGCAGCAATGCTGGCAGCACACACATGTCTATTTTGAAAAGGCTATCTCTGGACATGCTGAGCATGTGGACTCCACTTCTTTGGTCGACCATGGTGGACTGGTCTGAGTGAACCCTTTCTTGTTACCACTGTACGGTCTTGGCGACTATTCTGCTGGTCAGTGTTAGGGGCCGTTTTGTCCGTTTTTTTTGTCCCGTGCCCACGGCTGCGGGAGTGAGGGGGGGGGCTGCGTCTCTTCTCCACGATGAGCGGAGAAAAGCTCTCCCCCTTCACATTGACTTGAACATATTCCGTCTGAAAACCGGACAGAAGAATGTGCATGCACAATGATTTTCGGACAGCCCGTGGGTGGAAAACCCGTGCAGTGGGGAATGCTGCATGGGTTTTCCATAGTGCCTCATTGTGCTCATTTGCGGCCGGTTTTTCAGACAGTCTGCAAAACCGCAAACGTCTGAAAAACCGTCCGAAAACCCGTGACATGGGGACATGCCCTTATGGTATTCGAAATCTTCCCCTAGCCTGGGGCATCTTTATGTAGAGCAACAATTCTTTTTCTCAGATCTTCAGACAGTTTTTTGCCATGAGGTGACATGTTGAACTTTCTGTGAGAGTGTGAGAGCAATAAAACCAAATGTAACACACCTGCTCCCCATCCACACCTAGGACTTTGTGACACTAAGACATCACGTGACACTGTCGAGGGAAAATGGCGAATTGGGCAAAAATATGTTCATTTAGGGGTGTAGTCACTTTTGTTGCCAGTGCTTTAGACATTGATGACTGTGTGTCGAGTTATTTTGAGGGCACACCAAATTTACACTGTTATACAAGCTGTACACTGATTGCTTTACATTGTATCAGTCGTATATTCACTGTTGTCCCATGAAAAAATATAATACAATATTTTTTGTGAGATACTGTATATCAAATGTAAACTTATTGGCAAATCTACGGAAATACTTTTTTTTTTTTTTTCTTCTTCTTCTTCTGTGCAGGTAATTCTGCAGTGTAGTTTCCCAATCTCTGCAGTGATTCCTATTTTTGACGTCTGCACTGACGAGACATTTTCAGACGTTGTTTTTCATCATGACACTTTTATTCCCAGCGAGGATAAACCTACATTCTTGGCCCTTAGAGCGCGAGTGCAGAATGCTGTGAATTGGGCCGTGCTTCAGGCTGAAAAAATGTAACATGTCTGCAACTGCATTAACACCTTTGCTGCAATATTCACTTCTATAAATCAGATTAGTCAATGTTTGAATGCCTTCCAGTGCTTAATATCCAGCTCTTTCTATTCTAGCCTGTTGCTCAATGAATAGGTTGTAATTAGTTTATTAGCAGCGTGATGTTCTGCAGATATCATCTTCTTACTGTTATGTTATCGTCCATCCCATCTGTGCTATTATATACCTGTTTTATTTCTGTTTACGGTATATATTTTATTACCTCTTGTATATAGAAATCTATATAGAATTGTTGCCAATAGGAAGCATCTATTGATGATTGCTTTTTGTCACCAATTTTATAGCCACAAAATGGGTACAAAAGGTAAAAATTGCAAAAGGCTATAAGGATTCAATGCTGTTTATGATCTTGCTCATTTACCTGCAGGCATAGCTTTGTGTGTGCCCATTTAATTATTCCTTGCTTCCGATGAACAATAGAAAGTATCAAGACTTTATTGTATTCTCTGTTCACTAACAAAGTATCCATTGTGGCTGTAACGACATTGTTAGGTACATATGACCACACAACTTATAACAGAAATAAGCCAACCAACAGTCTCATGCAAGTTATACAAAGCATGTATAAAAAAAAATAATGTAGGGACTTGCATGATGGACAACAAGGCAGAAGATGACAAGGGCATGGATATAGATGGAAGGATACATGACCGGAGTCCAAAAGCAAGACACGCCTGCCCCTAAATCTAACCCTAAGCACCAGCCAACCATGGCCCTATCCTACCCCTGATAATATCCGTACCAAGTCTCTTACTCCGGAATACAACACTCTACAATACACCGAGAAAATGGAAGCAGCAGTGGACTAAGACAAACCGGTCTATAAGAAACTGGGAACAGATAACTACCAAAACAGGAATGAATGCTAGAAGACTCACAAGACCCAAAACCCAGCTACCAGTATAGACAGCAACCAGCCACACAGTGAATATCAGCTTTAGGGTGCGTTCACACGGTGTGTTTTTGATGCATTTTTTTCATGCGTTTCTTGAGCAGGAAGGCACAGCAATTAATGCTGTTCAGCATTAATTGCTGTGCCTTCCTGCACAAAAAAATGCCTCAGAAACACACCAAAAACACACTGTGTGAAAGCACCCTTAGGCCAGGTTCACACAGCTTATTCAAGCCGTATTTGCGGGACGGATCCCGCCCGCAATACGGCTTGAATAAGGGGCAGGGGAGCTGCCTGCCGGCCCCATAGACAATGCATTATTTACGGCGCGTACACGCTGTAAATAATGTGCATGTCACTTTCTCCCACCGCGGCGAATTCGCGGAGTGGGGAGGAGCGACTGAATCCACAGTTCTCTATGAGAACTGTGGATTACCGTAGTTACTGGGACGGATTGGAGCCATACTGCAGCACAAATATGGCGCGCAGTACGGCTCCAATCCGTCCCAGAATAAGCCGTGTGAACATGGCCTTAGGGTATGTTCACGCGGGTTATTTTGATGTGGTTTTGGACGAGGTTATCGGAGCGTCTCCTTGTCCAAAACGCGCCCAGTTCATTTGATTCCTATGTAAAACCTCGTTGTAGTTAACACATGAGGGTTTTACACGCTTCTTTGGAAGCGCTGAAAAAAGTGTCATATCACTTCTCGAAGCGTGTTTTAGGTGCGGATTTTGTCCTGGCTATTGATTTGTATGGGTGAAAACCTTGCCGAGAAACACCTCTAAAACCTCTTCGGAAGAAGCATGTTTTGGGAGCGGTTTTGAACGAAACCTCGTTCAAAACCACGTCCAAATAAGCAGTGTGAACATGGCCGCATAGAGGTTAGCAATTAACTATTCCCAAATAATCAAGCTCACCTGTGTGCAAAGTTCAGAGAGTTGTTTGAGGCGGTTGATCTAGCAAGCCAGAGAAAGACATGGCAGGAGAACTTCTGCCGTTTTTTTTAAACATAAAGCTTGAAATGTAAAAAGTAGGTTATAAGGGCAGGGGTTGGATTCCAATTTTAAATAATGGGTAGCCTACTTAGTGGGTATCTGCCTGTGGAGTAGTGGACAGAGGCGTAACTTGAAGCTCTTGGGCCCTAGTGCAGAAAGTGAAATGGTTCCCCCAGCTATCATGGGCCGCTCACAATGTTGGTGTCTCCTTATGTGGCAGAAGGGCTTTTGGGCCCCTCAGGTTGCAGGGCCCGATAGCGACTGCTACTTTTGCACCTTTTTATAGCTACTCCCCTGGTAGCTTAGCACAGAAAATTATTCCTACTATTATGAGTAAATAAACCAATTGCCTAGTCAGTTTAACTTTTCTATAAATTTGTGCAGTGTAAAAACTACAACTTATAGGATGTCCTAAATAGAGATGGGCGAATTTCTCGAAATTCGGTTCGCTCACTTCGCCGAATTTCCCGACAAAAAATAACTTCGTTCCGAATTACTTCGGGACGAATCACGTTGAAAAACAGCTATTTCCAGGCTGCACAGAGCCTGCAGGGTGTGTAGAACGTTGTGCCTTGCTTAAATATGCAGAGGGAGCTTGGTTTGGTCTTCATACAATGTTGTGTTTTAGTATGACACGCACATGACTGCCGCCGCTCTTAGAATCGCTTCACTCTAAAATTTCCTGGGCACTTAAGAGGGCAAAACTGACCAAAAAACTGAAGCGGGAATGTTGCCTGATAAAGTCATGCCAGAGAAAGCTGGAAAAAACAAGCTGAGAGCTCAGGTGGCAACATGAGTGACACAGTGTGGAGGTCACGGCGGCAGCCACAGCAGCATGAGGTCAGAGAGTGGCACAATGACATTCTGGAGGTGGCAAAAACAGGAATAGGCCACAGAATGGCACAATGACACAGTGTGGAGTTGACGGCATCCACAGCAGCAGCAGCATGAGGTCAGACAGTGGCACAATGACATTCTGGAGGTGGCAAAAACAGGAATAGGCCACAGAGTGGCACAATGACACAGTGTCTAGGTCACGGCAGCAGCCACAGCAGCAGCATGAGGTCAGACAGTGGCACAATCACATTCTGGAGGTGGCAAAAACAGGAGTAGGCCACAGAGTGGCACAATGACACAGTGTGGAGGTGGGTGGCAATACCAGTCCCTGGTAAAGATGGTTGTTGGCAGATGGAGAAACTGTCAGCAGATTTGTGGCATCAGGCGGGTGGTGGCATCAGAATAGTGGTTGAGGCAGGTAGTTTGAACCCTGACTCATTTCTCAGTTTGGGTGAGGCGTCATGGCTGATGTAGTCTGACACCTAAGGCATTGGTGTATGGAAATCCTGGCCGATCCACGCCTGATTCATCTTGACAAAGGTCAGTCTTTCCACATTTCCCATGGACAAGCGGGTTCTCCTTGGGGTAACGATGGCCCCGCCGCACTGAACACCCGCTCTGATGCCACACTACTAGCCGGGCAGGACAGCTTCTCCACTGCAAACTCGGCAAGTTGCGGCCACACATCCAGTTTGGCTGCCCAGTAGTCCAGCGGATCTTCTAACTGCGGTGGCAGAGTGCTGTCCAAGTAGGCCACCACCTGTTGGTTCAGGGTCTGCTCCAGGTCCTGCTGCTGCTGGCGACTGCCCTCCTCACTAGGCGGGTGAAGGAAGCTGCTCATCAGTGACTCCAGACAGGTTGCTGCTGATGGAGCTGGTACTGCTCCTACCCCCCCCACCTTCCTCCAGCAGCCAAGGCAGTAGTACGTGAGCGCTGAAGAACCCCCCGGACAGACCTGTCAGAGGAGGGACGATGCCACACATAGGCCGCGGCCAACTGACTACGTAGGATTTCCCTATAGTATTTGAGTTTGTCCTCCCTCTCAATAGCTGGGAAAAAAGGCTCCCATTTTGGACTGGTAGCGAGGGTCCAATAGGGTGGAGAGCCAGAAGTCATCCCTCTGCCGGATGCTGACTATTCGGCTGTCACTAGCCAGGCAAATCAGCATGCTGCGGGCCCATCTGCACAAGTGACTCCGAGGGGCTCCCTGCCCCCATCTCCACTGTATACTGCCACGGTGCTTGCGGGTCATCTGCCTCGTCTTCCTCATCTCCATCTACCTCCTCCAGCTGCTCCTGCTCCTCCTCTCTTGTCACCTGGGTAGAAAATCCACTCATTTCACCAGACAATGCTGCTGGTCCAATGTCCTACTCCTCCTCCTCATCCATTTCAGTCCCCACCGGACTCATGTGGCCGCGAGATGTAGTCGCCAGGTCTCCAGTCCCCTGCCCAGACAGATTTTTCAGCATCTGTTCCAGGACATGAAGCAGTGGAATGACATTATTCATCCCGTAGTCCTGGCGACTGACAAATAACGTGGCCTCAACAAACGGCAGGTGTCACGCATGAGCTGCCATTGGCTGACATCAAAGTTACACAGGGGAGTACTTCTGTCTGCCTGGATCATCAAAAAATCGTTAATGGCCTTTCTCTGTTCATACAGTCGGTCCAACATGTGCAGGCTGGAATTCCAACGGGTGGAAACATCGCATATCAGAGTGTGTTGGGGGAGGCAGTTCTGCCGCTGCAACTCGAGGAGGGTGTTCCTGGCTTTGTAGGAATGGATGAAGTGCATGCACAGTTTCCTGGCCATTTTCAGAATGTTCTGAAGATCGGTGGAAGACTTCAGGAACCTTTTCACAACCAGATTGAACACGTGCGCCATGCAGGGCGCATGGACCATCCCTCCTCAGTGCAGCGCGGACACCATGTTACTCCTATTGTCCGTCACCATGGTTCCGATTTGCAGTTGGCGCAGAGAAAGCCACACATCGATTTCTTGCTGCATGACGCGGAGCAGTTCCTCCCCTGGGTGACTTCGTTCGCCGAGGCAAGCCAGGTGTAGAACTGCGTGACAACGCTCGCTGTGCCCTACACATGTGGTATGATGGAAAAGTAGTTGTGGAGGCTGAAATAGTGGTGGAGGAGGAGGAGGCGGACATTGGCGCAGGAGCCGCAGTTTGACAACGTGGAGGAGAAAGCGGCGTCTCCTGTCCAAGTTGTTGGTGTGCCTGGGCAGGAAGCACATTCACCCAGTGGGCCGTAAAGGACATGTACTGGCCCTGACCGTTTGTTACAGTTCTAGATGCCCGCGCTGCCGTGCACCTTGGAACAAACCAATAGCTCAAGGACTGGCCCACCTTCTGTTCTACATATTTATGAAATGCTGGTACTGCCTTTTTGGAAAATAAATTACGGCTTGGAACTCTCCATCTCGGCTCGGCACAAGCCATTAGTTCTCTGAACGGTGCAGAGTCCACCATTTGGAAAGGGAGGGACTGCAGCACCAACAACTTGGACAGGAGCACGGTCAGCTTCTGCACCTTAGGATGGTTGGACGCATATTTTTGTCTCTTTGCAATCGCCTCGCTGAACGTCTGCTGGCGCCATAAGTAGCGAGGAGCAGGAGCATCTGGACCGGGAGATGTCAAAGAGAAACCGCTCCCTTCTGCAGAGGTGGTGGAGCCTTGACTGGCTGCAATGGCATGCGTGCCACTGGGCGCTGCTGCTGTTGCTGCGGCGGCAGGATGGACCACCACATCTGAGCCACGTTTCTCCCAGGTCACCGGATGGTGACGCTGCATGTGTTGACCCAGGGCCGTGGTGCAACGTTGGCTCCCTGGCCACGCTTCACTTTCTGCTTACAGATTCTACATATACCCATATTCGGCTCCTCCGGTGTCTTAGAAAAGAACTGCCACACCGCCGAGTATCGGATTTTACCGCCAACGCTCCGCACTGAGTGATTACTGCCGCCGCTGCCTCGCTGAGCCCCTGTGCCGCTACTTTCTTGGACCTGCTAAGCGGGGTTTTTTACCCGTGGCCACTTGGCTTCCGACTCACACTGCTGCTATCCTGCTGACTCACGGCCCACACAACCCACTTGCTGGCTGCGCCGCTGCCTGACGCGCAAGCTGAGCGCCCTCTTCTCTGACGATGATAAAGCCCTTGCCTCACCCGGCATCCAAGTGCGGTCGGCTACATCATCTATTTGTTTTTCCCATCGTCGCTCGTCCTCTCACCGGTCTTGGTATGCAGGGGCTGACCCCTCACAAAAGACCTCCCATGCCCTTCAACTCTTATTTGCCGCCACTGCAAGAAGCGGGGATTTTGGGCCCCATTTTCTTCGCTGCCAAGTAGCTGCTGATCCCCTCTCAAATTTTCATCCTCGCTATATGTGGCGTTGGCCCAGACCACATAGTAGATCTCGGCTGGGGGCCCGGGAGGGGACTGAGGGGGTTTTGAGGACGGGCGAGGGCCGTGACCCGCTCCCGGGCCATACCAAAAAGGGGTTTGTCTGGGTTCCCACCGCCCCTTTTTGGGGGGTTTGTCAGTGTCATCGGGGAGGAAGGGGGTGCCCATAAACCCCAATCAAGAACCTTTGGGGTTGCGAACAAACACCCCGCTAGATGAATGGCGTTGTGGCCCACCGGTGCCCCTGCTGCGACGTCCCCTTGCTGTGCGCGACTGGGCCCGGGAAGTTTTTGCCCTGCCACTCGAGGTAAAGAGCCTGCCACCTCTTTTCTGACATACTTTTTTGTTAAAAAAAGTACAGACATTTTTTGAGAAGATATCTGTAATGAAAAAACAACCTATTTTGACTCCAAATGCCCCAGTAACAAGTTTGGGGGAACCCTTGGATAAAAAATTGGCCCCCAAAAAAGGGCGGAAAAAATTTTGACTTGTATGTGCCTTTTTAAAAACTCTGTGATTTTACGAATATAAAACCCAAAGGGGCAAACCCTTGGGGACATAATTTGGGCTACAAAAATTTTCTTCTGGGGCGGTGAAAAAACAAAGTTTTTTTTACTGAGTAAAACTGCAGAACAACGCTTAATTAAACCCTGGATAAAAATTTTGCGCCAAACAATTGTGCAACCACAACTACGAGTTTGTATTTGGTTACAAGGTGTTTTTTTAAAACGTACACAAAGAAAAAAAATTTGAATTAACCTTCGCTTGTAAAATTTAGCTACAGGAAAAATGTATTTTTTGCGGTGAAATAAAGTTTTCTTTTAGTCCCCCAACAGCAGAACAATGCTTAATTTAAAAACCCCGGATGTAAATTGCGCAAAAGAATTGAGAGCCAAAAATGAAGTGGTATTTGGGGTTGCAAAAACGCTGTTTCTTTAAATGAATACAAAAAGGAACAGGCTTAGATAACCTTGGATTTCATTGCTGTAAGTGCATTAAAATGTAATTTCGCTGCATGGAGGCACAATGGGCTTAGTCCAATATCCCCCCAAAAAACAAAATGAACGTTAAGAGAAGCATCCTGAAAACGTATTTAAAATCACTTCTTTATATCAGCTATATGCGCCGTGGCACACTTCCCAAACATCAGTTTAGAGGGGTTTTGGGTGCCCCGTCGCGCCCGGCTTATTAGTGCGGTGAGCACAGAAACCGCCGGCTTTGATTGGGTTATCTTGCAAGTCATGCAGGCTATGCCCTTCTTCCCCTCCCCCAGTGTTTGCCCCTTTTACGATGTCTCGCAGCCATTTTTTCAATCAAAGCACACTTCGTTCACCCGAAGTACCCCAAATTGCTTTGTTTCAAACCGAGTTTCCTGAAATCCTAAAAATTGACTTTGGAACAAATTTGCCCCTCTCTAGTCCTAAACCCTTGAAAGGGTTTGGGTGGGTTGTTTACCAACAAGAAAGGCACCATAAAGTGCTGTGGGGTTTTTAAGGAATATCTAAAACTCTGAGAAATGCGAAAACATGCATAGCACAAGAAACTGTTGGTGGAAGGCTGTGCCTGGACTGTGATGCCAAAGTAAACACCTAAAATATACAACAGAACAATGCAAGCATTAAGTCATACATAAATATTGAGTGTAGTGATTCTTTGTAATTGCATTACTGCTATATTAATTTTAAGGTAGCATTTTAACTCTCAAGTCAGAGCAAAGTCTCTTTAAGATACTACCTGTATCCAAACCACACATGTCACAATCTGGGGGTCAGTTTGCTTTTGAAATTACCATCTCCTTGCTTAAGGATGCTTTCCCATGCAACATTTTGTGGTCCTTTTTTTTTTTTTTTAGAAATGCACAGTATTAATTGCTGTGTACTTTTGCAAAAAAAAAAAAATGCATAAAAAAATGCACCAAAACCAGTGTTTTTTTTTTTTGCTTTTTTTTTATGCGGTTTTTTTTTTAAAAAATGCAAAAATTAAAGCCTCTGTCATGGATGCGTGATTACCTTCCCTTTTTTCCCCGACCTCTTGCGCGCTGGGAGAAAGAAGTGACCTGTCACTACTCCCCTGCGCTTGTGCGCTGGGGAGAGTAAAAATGAGTGGGGGCCGGCCCATCAGTTCTTTAGAAGTACACGCTGGCATGTAAATTTAAGGTTCTGTGTGCACATTTTGATCAGATGGTATGAGCCCATCTGTCTCAAAGTGACCGCATTCTTATACAAAACATTCTTATTTCTGTTGCTGATCACCATTGTTTTTTCTGCTTTGGACTACGTTGCCAGTCATACTGTGCTGCACGATGTTTTTCCCCAATTATATATAATATATATATATATATATATAATATATATATATATATATATTATATATATATATATATATATATATATATATATTGGGGTATTGTGGATTCTCTGGACACACGCTAGCTATGAGATTTAAGCCACAACAGAGAGCGGACTCAAAGTAGCCCGCGGTATTCCAGAGAGGCTGCCGCAGCGCGGGATGGACTTGCTGCGGCGTGAGGCTACCAGGTCGCTACCCCTGACGTGACTTGCTTGCGAGGGCGGCCGGGGTAATGCATGGTACAGAATCGTATCTGGAGACGTAGTGGGGACAGGCAGGAGGTCAGGGCAGGCGGCAGAGGTTCGTGGTCAGAGACGGGCAGGCAGTCAGGGCAGGCGGCAAACAGACAAGGTCAGGAAACGTAGCAGAACGGACTGGTACACGGGTAATCAATACTTAACTCCAACACTCTCAAAATACACTAAACGCACACCAACAATCTGGCAGAGAGAGCAGGAGGCGCATACCTTATATAGGACCAGCGGCCGTCAATTGACAAATTACCGGCGCGCTGGCCCTTTAAATCCAGACCAGTCGTCGCGCGCGCCCTAAGCAGTGGGTACGCGCGCAGTGGCTGGGACAGACAGGAGCAGAGAGCACAGGAGCGTGGGAGGGTAAGTGAACTGGTGCCGGAGCCCGGGCAGCAAGGGGACGGTCGCGGGGGGCGAAGGCACCCGTGCCAGCCCCCATGACTATATATATATATAAATTTCTTCTTCAAGCCTTTCCTTTGGGATAATATCTGTCTGCAGTGGTTGCCAGGGTGCACTATATTTCAACTCCTGTGGTTTGCAAGATGGTTAATAATCTGTATTTCCACATTTGCAAGAGAAACGGCAATGCTACGGTCACTAAATTCTCCTTGCACTGACAGCCTATCCCTTGTAATGTAGGAAGAGCTTGCTGGCAGCTATGGCTGAGTAATGCTGCTTGTCACTTTGTACTTGTGACTCTTTACACATGGAATTATAATGATTGAATTTAGAGGCCAATTTCTATGCATTTGCTTGCTGCATCATAACTTGCTTTACTAGGAGTAGATGTGAGTGGTAGTGATCTACTGATTTCTGCTGTGCTGTAAATGATCGGTTTAGTTGGTCCTATGATTGGATACAATTGTCTGAAAATACTAATTCACTTGGCTTCTGGTTTCCTGATCGAGGCCGCTATCTCTGCAGATCCGAAATTCCTTCTCTTTTCTCCACTGACATTGGGCCCTTATTTAGTATGCAGCATATGTCCTTTATTAATTGTCATTGTCCTTTTTTCCTTCTTGCCACCCCGTAAAAAAGATCCTATGGGTCTTTGAAGTCTAGCCGAAGAACCTGTTGGGTAATTGCTCCTGCGTTATACTTTGTATGGCTAATGGAATCTGTCTTAGTGGCTTGTCTTTGTAATTAAAACCGACTTCCAACAAATTACCACCATCACCCAAAAAATTTTTTAAAAAAATTCAGTTTCCTTTGTTAAAGCACTTGCCGAGTATAACATATAAGTAGGTCTGACATGTGAAGGGGTTAATGCGTTAAAGTGTTGGAAGTTGTGTGTTGCATTATTAAGCGGCCTTTTAGTAGACTGTTTGGCGTACACATATGATGGGCCAAAAGTGTCCAACAGCAAGGCTATGTCTACATAGAATAGGACAAAAAACTCAGAGAAAACCAAATCCTAAAACTGAGTTTTTTTTCAAGTTCTTGTCAAAAACTGAAAAAGTGTTTTTTTTCATCGAATTTTTTTTTTTTTTTTTGTGCTTTGTTGCGTTTTTTTTGGCAAAGCTTTCCGGTTGTTTTTTTTTTGTAAACTGTCTTCGGTCAGTGTAGCAATGTATGCACAGTTTTAACACTCACGGGGGGGGCGAGTGTTAAAACTGTGCATATATTGCTGCACTGACCGAAGACAGTTCAAAAAAACATCCGGAAAGCTTTGCCAAAAAAACCCGCAACAAAGCACAAAATCGATGAAAAAATCCCACTTTTTTCGGTGGGGGGACCCTTGGTTGTTTTTCAGTGGAGACACTGTAAAAAAAAAAAGGCAAATAGACGCCCAAAGCCCGACAGGAGGTTTACGTAGACTTCAATAGTACATTTTCTGCCATTTTTGTAACCGTTTCAAATAATGTTGGAGACTACAGAACGTTTTTATAATTAAAGTCTATGGGATCTGTTTTCGGTCGTTTTTTCAGCGGTTTTAGAAAGTGAAAAAACGACTGAAAATTTGTGCAGCGGAGACATAGCCCAAGACTGTCTTTGTTAGCTATTGCAACCAATCAGAGCTCCTCTTTTACTGTTAGACAGTTTGATAAAGGAGACCCAATGTCTTTTTGCCTCCTTAAATTCGAAAAAAAGACAAACTCAGACGATTATGGGATATCGATAGGGTATGCCATAAATGTCTGACAGGTGTGGGTCCTGCCTCTGAGTCTCTAGAGGTGAAGGTAATGCTTTTGTGGCACTCTCCATTCATTATTGTATTTTTTTTCTCAACTTTGTTTATTGCATTTTCAGAGCGTTTTCAGAGCGTCTCAACTCAAAGTTTCATAGGATGCATGAATGAAATAATGCTGCTTTGCTCTGTCACTTCCTGGTCAAGCTGTCTGTAACTAGCATATGAGCTCTGTGTATTCAGACTTCTCTGTTTATTAGTCTATATTAAATAAATTACCTTCTCTAAGGTCCACAGAAGCTTCTGAGCTAATGTAAATAGTAGAGTAATTACTGTCTTTTGTCTGAAAGATCAGATAACACACAAGCTCTCACTGCCTGTCCTGTGTGATGACATCACTCCCTGCTATCAGATAGAACAAACAGCAGGGAAGAAGGAGTACACAGGTCGGTCACTTGGGAAGCCTGAGAGCCCTCAAGGTGATAAAATCACTTGTAGCTCCTTAAACAAAAAAATGAACGCAATATATTTGGAAAAAGTCTTCATGTAGGCCACGTTCACACGGCTTAATTGCGGGGCGCAATTACGCCCCGCAATTACGCTGTGTGGGCGGGAGCGGGGGGCCGGCACCTCGCCGGCTCATAGACAATCATTGCTAGCGGCCGTTAGTAAATGACATGTCACTTATCCCTGCCCCGCGGTGGATTCGCCGAGCGGGGAGAGGAGACGTAATCCATAGTTCTCTATGAGAACTGTGGATTACTGTAATGACTGGGCCATATTTCCGCCCGTAATTCGCGCAGTACGCCGCAAATTACGGGCTGAAATACGTGCCCAAATAAGCCGTGTGAACATGGCCTTAGTGTTCCCTACATTTTGAAAGCTATTCTTTGTAGTGAGATAACCCCTTTAATACTCTCCATTCATTTTAATAGGAGTTCTGAGTGCAGCTCCCATAGAACAGAGTAGAGAGTGCCACCTCCTCTCCGTTCTGCTTGGATACTTTTGGTGGCTGCTTTTCAAGATAGAAGTGGGATCCATATCTATCAGACATTCACAGCAAATCCTAGCGATATGCCTTAAAGGGGTTTTACCATGAGGTAAAATCCTTGCACTGGTCGCTAGCTGCGAGCTGACATGCATGTGAATGAGGAGGGCGGTGCTTGCGGACATCCTTCTTATTCATTTCTATGGGAGCTACTTAAAGGGGTTTTGCCACGATCTCATTTCATACCTCCTGCATCCAGCCCTTCAGCTCTGTGTGCTCAGAAGGGGGTGTGTGTGATTTGTTTGAATTGCATATCATGTGACCCAGCAGGATGACATCACCAGGCCTTTCCTTTCTGTAGTCAAAGAAAGGTCTGCTTATGTAAAGTATTGTGAGTAGCTGAGAGGTAAAGTTTTTGCAAGTTCATTGAAACAACAACAAAAACCGTTCCAGGGCTCACCTTGATTGCCACATGTAGCACCTGTGGGATTCCTTTCGCTCCTTTCCAGCCTGGTTTGCACGGATGCTAGTCCTCAGTCGCAGGACAAATACTGAAAGGCAGACTTGCAAAAAATGCGATCCAACACCAGCGGTAACAGTGGAGCTTTACTTTATTGCAAAAACATAAACATGACGTGCAGAGGGTATAAAATGGCAGTAAAACAGCCTACGCACTATGGCCCTTGTTCACAGCTTAAAGTCTTTTCTACAACTGCCTGATTTAAATAGAGGGTATCCTGTCATGTGACAATTACGTCACAGACTATTAACCCTGTAAATTCCTAAAACTACTGTGACATTTAAAATTTCATTTACCATTGCTGATCTATGCAATACAATATAACCATTTATAACATGCAACTATACGAGTACTTCTTAATACTTTAATAAATATAAGCAAGGTCATTCCGAAAGTTTAAACCTGTCGGTGTTCTTGTTTGAAGCTCATATATCCAAAATGCTTCATGGAGCCTGACCTTTTGCTGCCAGTCTCCACCCCTAAACGGTCGCGCGCTCACTTTTCTATACCAAAGCAGCTAAAGGTATTTAGATTGCCTGCATGTTTTTCCACAAAATGTTTAGTAGCTCCCGAATAAGTGGTAAGTTGTTTTTTAATGCCGTTCAGGTGTTCTGCCATACGTATTTAAAATTTCTAATACTGCTCCCTACATATAACAAATCGCATGTAGTGCATTTTATCCATATATAATGTGATCAGTATCGCAGTTTAGAAATGTTTTTATTTGTATAATCCTTTTGATTTACAATTCTATTCTTGAACGTTTTGCATTTTGGTGCATACTGACAGATGTTGCATCGGCGTCCTCCACAAGGAAAAAATCCTTTTTGGGAGAGCCATATTTTGTTGGTACCCCTCTCTGGCATATTACTTGGGATATTTTATTACCTATAGTTCTATTTCTTTTTGGCACACACAAAATTCCTTTATCTATAATGCAGGCTAATGAAGGATCCTGTCTCAGTATATTAATATTTTTATAAAAAGATCTTTTTTATTTGATTAAACTCAGTACTGTAAGGTGTTGAAAAGACCAATTTATTTTCTTGTTTATCACGTGAGTTAATACTTCTATCCTTTTTATGTTTGTGCAGGAAGTCAGATTGTGTTTTATTCTCAATCTTTTTTTATGGCTCTACTTATCTGATGTTCATTATAGCCCCTTAATTTAGTCTTTGGATAATAGTGTTTTTCTCTTTCTCATAATCACTTTCTTTGGTACAAGCTCTTTTTGCCCTAATGAACTCTCCTAGGGGAATAGAGTCTATTGTATGTTTTGAGTGGCAACTATCAGCCCTTAGGATTGAGTTGCCATTAGTTGGTTTCCTATAAAGGGTTGTAATGACTCTGGATTCCAGTCTATTGCCTTCTAACATAACATCAAGAAATGGCATTTTATGTTCCTCAATCGCATATGTAAAACGCAAATTGCATGTATTATCATTACAGTACCGGACAAACTCCGGTATGGACTCCCCATCGTGACCCCAAACAATCAAGAGGTCATATGCCTTACTCCCTACATTTTATCTGAAACACCGTATTCCGTACTAAATAAAGGCTTGAATTTCACACCCACCCAGAACTTCCATCTTTTTGATACACTGCTGGACTTAAATAAATTTGTCAGAAATCTAACGGTTAAGAAACATTTCCTTGATTACATCAATACGGAAGAAATTAATCCTGATGTACAGAAGAGTGCTACCGATGAAGATATGTTGATCAATGAGTATGAATCAATGATGTTTCAAGAACAGACAGCATTGTTCACATTAAAGGAGCTGCAAACTGAAAATGAGGATGTTAAGTTGTATGATCATGAGGTCAAGCACTCCAGTGGTAACCCCAAATATTACCCTATAAAATCCAGGGTTAATGCAATGGAGGCTTTTCAGGTCACAATGGAAAGGGATTTAAAAAATATCAAAATTAATAATAAAAATGAGAACAATAAATGTAACATTAGTAGAAAAGAAAAAATGGCGTTAGACTAACTAAACAAAAATACAAATCTCACAATAAAGAAAGCAGATAAGGGGGGTTCCACTGTAGTGCTTGATACCTCATTGTATATCAAATTATGTTTAACAATATTAGAGGATGTTAATACTTACCGTAGATTAAAACAGGATCCTACTAAAAATATTCAAGTCAGCTTGAGAAAATTATTGGAAGAAGGGATAATGTTAGGAGCAATAAATGAAAAACAAAAAAAAAGCCATGGAAATTGAAAATCCACAAATTCCGATTTTCTATGGACTGCCTAAATTGCACAAAAATGTATTTCCCCCAGGACTACGTCCAATTATATCCAGTAGAGGTAGTCTTTTGGAGAATTTGGGTAATTTTGTGGATATATACCTACAGCCCTTAGTGCAGACTGCCCCAAGTTATTTGAAAGACAGCAGTATGGTATTACAAACCTTTACTAACTTTACTTGGTCCTCTAACTATACATGGCTTAGCATGGATGTTGTTAATTTATATTCTAATATCTCACAAGGTCTTGTAAGAACAGCAATAGAATATCATCTCAATAAATACAGTAATTACACCGAAGGTTTAAAAATATTCCTACTGGAAGCAATCGATTTTTTATTGAAAAAGAATTACTTTAGATTTAATGATATCTATTATATCCAACAAATAGGGGTCCCAATGGGGGCAACATCTTCTCCATCTGTAGCCAATCTTTTCATGGTGTGGTGGGAACAACACGCCATTTTTGGTTCCAGTAATCCTTTCAGACACTGTATACTCTGGTATGGGCGCTACATCGATGACCTCTTGATTGTTTGGGGTCACGATGTGGCGTCCATACCGGAGTTTGTCCGGTACTGTAATGATAATACATGCAATTTGCGTTTCACATATGCGATTGAGGAACATAAAATGCCATTTCTTGATGTTATGTTAGAAGGCAATAGACTGGAATCCAGAGTCATTACAACCCTTTATAGGAAACAAACTAGTGGCAACTCAATCCTAAGGGCTGATAATTGCCACTCAAAACAATAGACTCTATTCCCCTAGGAGAGTTCATTAGGGCAAAAAGAGCTTGTACCAAAGAAAGTGATTATGAGAAAGAGAAAAACACTATTATCCAAAGACTAAATTAAGGGGCTATAATGAACATCAGATAAGTAGAGCCATAAAAAAGATTGAGAATAAAACACAATCTGACTTCCTGCACAAACATAAAAAGGATAGAAGTATTAACTCACGTGATAAACCAGAAAATAAATTGGTCTTTTCAACACCTTACAGTACGGAGTTTAATCAAATAAAAAAGATCTTTTATAAAAATATTAATATACTGAGACAGGATCCTTCATTAGCCTGCATTATAGATAAAGGAATTTTGTGTGTGCCAAAAAGAAATAGAACTATAGGTAATAAAATATCACCAAGGAATATGCAAGAGAGGGGTACCAACAAAATATGGCTCTCCCAAAAAGGATTTTTTCCTTGTGGAGGACGCCGATGCAACATCTGTCAGTATGCACCAAAATGCAAAACGTTCAAGAATAGAATTGTAAATCAAAAGGATTATACAATAAAAACATTTCTAAACTGCGATACTGATCACATTATATATGGAATAAAATGCACTACATGCGATTTGTTATATGTAGGGAGCAGTATTAGAACATTTTAAATACGTATGGCAGAACACCTGAACGGCATTAAAAAACAACTTACCACTTATTCGGGAGCTACTAAACATTTTGTGGAAAAACATGCAGGCAATCTAAATACCTTTAGCTGCTTTGGTATAGAAAAAGTTGAGCGCCCGTTTAGGGGTGGAGACTGGCAGCAAAAGGTCAGGCTCCATGAAGCATTTTGGATATATGAGCTTCAAACAAGAACACAGACAGGTTTAAACTTTCGGAATGACCTTGCTTATATTTATTAAAGTATTAAGAAGTACTCATATAGTTGCATGTTATAAATGGTTATATTGTATTGCATAGATCAGCAATGGTAAATGAAATTTTAAATGTCACATTAGTTTTAGGAATTTACAGGGTTAATAGTCTGTGACGTAATTGTCACATGACAGGATACCCTCTATTTAAATCAGGCAGTTGTAGAAAAGACTTTAAGCTGTGAATAAGGGCCACAGTGCGCCCGAAACGCGTAAGCTGTTTTACTGCCATTTTATACCCTCTGCACGTCATGTTTATGTTTTTGCAATAAAGTAAAGCTCCACTGTTACCGCTGGTGCTGGATCGCATTTTTTGCAAGTCTGCCGTAAAGTTTTTGCCTCCAGGGACAAGGGTCTTAGGTTCAAATCCCTGCAGGAACCAAACCTGTGTTTTTTTTTTTTGTTTTTTTTTTTCTCCTTTCTCTCTATCGATGCACATACCTCACTGAGGTTTCTTTTTTATTTATTTGCACTGTTTGACTAATTACTAAGGAGTACAGAGGACGGAAGTAGAATAACAGCACCACGTCACACTCAGTAGCTGCCTGAGAGGAGAAGTGATATCAGAGCATGTCTGGCCAGGACTGAGGAGCTTTCAGCCCTGGTCGTATCCCCTGGAGATGAGCTGTAAACAATGGATCACTAAAGAAGCAGCTAAAAAAAAAATAGTGCAGAATTTTTAATCATAATGAATGTTGAAAAATGTTTATTTCATTTGTAAGCTTCCCACGTCAATTTTACTTCGTGGCAAAACCCCTTTAATATAGCAGTGTGTGCGTGCTCGGCTATATTCGGGAGCTCCCATAGAAGTGAATGGAAAGGATGGCTGCAAGCGCTGCCCTCCTCATTCACACGCATGGTCAACTCACAGCTAGCGACCAGTGCAGGGGTTTTACCTCATGGTAAAAGCCCTGTAAATGAGGTAGGGACACTCCTTTTAAACTGCTTCTGGCACTTGAATCTACCTTACAACAACATGGGAGACTAAGGCTATGTTTACACGGCTTAAAATGGGACATATCAGTCCGTAATTACACGCCGTAGTGCGCGAATTACGGCTGGAATACGTCCCAGTCATCACGGTAATCCACAGTTCTCATAGAGAACTATGGATTACGTCTCCTCTCCCTGCTCGGCGAATCCGCCGCGGGGGGGAGGTAAGTGACATGTGAATTACCAGTGGCGTATACGTGCCGCTAGTAATGATAGTCTATGGGCCGGCGAGATGCCCATAAAAAGGGTTACCAAAAGGGTAATTACGCCCCGCAAATAAGCCGTGTGAACCCAGCCTTAGGGTGAATTCACTCGGCGTATAGTGGCGCGTTCCTGTGTACACCGCTATACACCTGCTGTTGAAAGTACGCGCTGCCCAGCCAAACTTTCCACAGTGCTACGGTCTGGTCTCCTATGCTTTCCTGTTTCGTCAGGTAATAATAACACTCAATGAGTGCCTTGGTTTTACCGTATTTGCAGGGTGTGCTTCGGGCGCGTTGCAGTGCAATTACTCGCTGAAGTACGCAAATATGTGATGTGAACATACCCTTACTGAGCTAAGGCATCAGAGTTCTGTTAAAGTCTGCACCAAAAGCTGGCATGGGTGTCTTTTACCACATTTTATTATTTATTTTAGACACTTTTTTTTGCGTCTCACTCGATAAAGGGCTCAGCAAGAAAGGATCATGGCTTTATGGGATGATCAAGGCTTTACCTAGAATAACATGGGCCAGCCATGATAGCGTGAAGTTGGACAGATGTCTAACCTGTCAAGCAAGATGCGCAAGATTTCATTTACATCATGAGCTACTGTGATAAATTTGGCCTGAGTTTTTGATAAATATTAGACTGAATTATTAAATTAGCCCCATTGTGTTTCAGTCCCTTACCATTTGCAAGCTATGCTTGCTGCCAGTGATGCCCGTGTATATAATATGTTCAGAGGCTTGTCCTATATTGATCTAGGTTGTGATAGTGATATCGGACAGGATCAACTACGTGCTACATAAGAATGTACAAATGGCAACCATAACTCATAACATGCCCTGAACAAACAGGTGACCCAACAAATGCTGCAATATTGTCCTTGTAAGGCTGCCATGCTGCCCGGGTGATGCAACTGTCTTTGTGCATGTACAGTGATGGGATTGGGAGATCTAAGTTGAGATGATAAAGAGCAATAAGACTATATAGAAAATGGTTTTTTTTCATTTTTTTTGTGCCAGAATGCACATTAGACCCCATTCACATCTTGTACTTGGGTCTCATATCTGGTACCCATCTGTATACTGCAAAGATTCAGCCCACGCTTTTGTGTCCAGTGCAAAAACAGTGTATGTTTGCCAAATAGGGCAAACGTTGTCCAATTAGGACTATGTTTGCCCTATTAAAGTCTATGGGCCCATCATAGCCCCACTGCAGCATCCGTCGGGATACATTTTTATGGTATCCCGACAGATAACACAAACGGTACCCAAAAGCCAGATGTGAATGGGGTCTAATACACACCCATATTAATTTCGGTGAGAAATACACCATGCAGTTTATCCTGTGTATATTTTTCTGGAGCTAATTCACATATGCATCATGTGAAAAAAAAGACTTCTTTTGATGTGTATTCTGTATTTATTGTTTTGAACTGTATTCTTTAAGTGGTATGTGAAAATGTGCCTCAAATGTGAATCGAAAATTTGTGCAATATTAAAACTGCATATTTCAGTCTCGTTTTTTTATGTGAAATGCATACCGAATACAGAAATTAGGAAGAGGCTGCATGACCTAAACCACGTCCATCGCCTTTTAGATATGGTTTTAATAAATCTGTTAACTTATCTGTCAAATTTATCTCAGTAAAACTGATTTACTTGCAAAATTAAGTGGCTGTTAACAATTTTTTTTAAATTATATGTAGAGATGGTAGACATGGCTTACCACCAGTCTATTACAGCATAGACCGCTATCTTTACTTTTTCAGTGGTTTTTGTTATGATCCAAGAACAGATGACACGTAACACTTATATTATTGTCAAGTTTAAACCTTGCTACACCCATAGGCTGGGTTTACATGCATTGGCAGCTGCATGTGGGCAAAACCATCCCGGTTTAAAGCAGCCAATGGTGGCAAAAATCTGCTGGTGACATCGCTGATAGACCAGCAAACTCATGTGGCCATTGGAAGCTGCAATCTGGGTCTGGTTTTGACTGCATTTGACCGCCAGAGGAAAGCATTAAAGGGGTTTTCTCACTACAAGGATTGCTTTTTATGTTAAAGATCTTGCAAAAACAAGTCACTTTGCAATAGGTGTCCATTAACAGTGTCCTACCTGTTCCTAGATATCCCCTCTTGTATGGGCTGCATCGGCTCCTCATGTCGCTATAGCTACAGACCTGTTTGATCCCTCATGATAGGCTGCCAGCTCTGGTCACTATAGCTACAGACTTGGCTTCTACTGCAGCCTAGTAGAAGCCAGTAAACATGCCCCTGAATTCAAAATAAAACCAAGAAAACAGGACTGAGGTAAGATGAATCAATGTAGTGAGACAACCCCTTTAAACTTGGTTGTTAATGAACAGGCAATTTTGTGCCTAAAATTACTGATCGCATGTGTTAACTAGCATTAGTATTACTGATTTAGTGAGTAGAGCTGCCCTGGATAGTAATTGAAGAGTTCAGCTAAGGGTGGTTTCACATGTATCGGTTATGTTGCCACTGAGATACACCTGCAATGGCCAAATCCACAAGCGTTCTTCAACAAGACTATAGCTTCAAGCTGTTTGCTTGTTTATGGCTGCATGTTTAGTTCCTTAAAGAGAACCTGTCACATAGTTTTTGCCTCCCTTGCTGAGGGCAGAACAAGCTAGTGTCAGACATACTGTTTCCAGTGCTGTGTCCCTTATTCTGTAAGATGCTGTAGTTTCCGTGTATTTAATGCTCAAATCTGCAGTTTTCAGCAGGAAGAGTCATTCGAAGAGTCCTTCAGAGTGTCAGTTTTTCAAACCGCGCCCACCTCAGGCTAGCCCCGCCCACCTCAACTGACAAACCCATTACTTTGAATAGGTAGAAACATGTGAACTGTCAGTGGGTGGAGCTAGCCTTTGGTGGGTGGAGCTAACACCTGCTCATGAATTAGATTTAAGGGGTAAATGCTCTAAAACTCCTGCATCTTACAGAATAAGGGACACCGCGCTGGAAACAGCAGGTCTGACACTAGCTTGTGCCGCCTTCAGCAAGGGGGGCACAACCTATGTGACAGGTTCCCTTTAACGACCGCCCACCAACTTAGATGGCAAGCGGTGCAGGTCTTTAATCTGCAGCGACATCTTTTGACCTCGCTGCAGATAAAGGAGTTTTACGGCTCACTGTGCTAGGAACAGAGCTGTAGTTAACAGCTCCGTTCCTAGAACAGTCTTTGTAAGCGCCAGGGAGCAGAGGAAACCTCCAATCCCCGACATTTAACCCTTTGATTGCCATGGTCCATGACCTCAGCATAATCAAAGGGCATTCCTCAGGCTCCATCGGGATTAACGCTGACCCGCTGGAGCCCAGGGAATGTCTATACAGTCAGCCCTAGGGACCATGACTGTCTGTACCGCTAGACTGTGGTTAGGGCACACTTTGTGCTACCCTGACTGCTGCCTGTGTCATTCTGACACAGAAAATAGTGTATTAGCATTGTAGTGGTAGTGTAAAAAGTGTTAAATAGTTATTTCGTAATTTGATTTTTTTAAAAAAAGGTTAAAATAAAGTGTAGAAAAATAAATTTAAATAATAAAATAAAAATATTTAATTAAAAAAAATGCCATCCCGCTGCTAAGACACAGCAGGAATGGATGTCACCATCCATGGCAACTTGTAAAGCAGAGAGAGATGGCTGGCAGCTTAGGGAAGCTTGTGTACACAAGCAGGAGATAAGAACTCCTCTAGCTCTGAAATGAAGCAAAGTCAAAACAAAAATGTATATGGTAATAATCCTTATTTACCTTTGCTTTAAGAGCGTATTCCTACCACATAGATTTGCTTTAAATAAGCAGGCAGAGTTCAGCATGGCTTTGGCCGCATCACGCAGTGTGACCCCTTATGTATAAACCCAGCCTAAACATAAAAGTTAGTGCTCCTAGTTCTTTTCAAACCTGTATATCGGAAGGGGCAAGGGGTTTATTATTATTTGACTCTCTATAACCTTGTTTAAATCTATCTGGTGCAGTGTGGCTATTAGTGGTAAATGGCAAGTGCTACCCACGCTCATGTAATAGCACCCTTAGATGAGAAGGGATGTTAGTTATTGCTTTTTAATATTGCCATTATCCTAGGTGTCATGTAAAAGGCATACACTATAGATGAAGGTTAAAGCCTAGGTTCTCAAGTTAATGCATTCTGCTAATCTATTCCCACAGGTTCACAAGTAAAAAAATATGTCCATGGGTCTTCTGGCATTTGTTTACAGTCCTTCATTCAGGACTTTATCAAGCGGAGACTGCTGTTTAGGTTTTTTTTATTATTGTTGTTTTATTTTTTACATGCCATTTTTTGCTTTGAGAATGAATTGTGCCTGGCATGGAGCTTGTTTTTTTGACCTTGCTTACTGGTTTTTCTCGGTTCCATTCCCAGTGTCGAAAAAATGCAGCTCTCTTCTAGTTAGTGGTCCATGACTGCAATAGAAGAATAAGCAGACATTGTGGTCAATCATGTATTTGATACAATCAGCTTGTGTCCTTGACTACTAGGATCAACAACCTCGATTTGATGGAGATGTCCAGTTCAAACTACTTTAACCGTGAGGTTGTAGATAGCTCATTGAATACATGCGCTGTTACACATCACTTCATCATAGGTTATCTGCTTCATGATTTTTATTATTACTTCACTTATAGACTTTGCTAGCAGGCAAACCCTAGATTTCCACGTAGCCATTTGATTTAGATAAATCTGCACTGGAAAAATGTAATGTAGCTCTAGTAGCCAGATAAAATAGGAACCAACAGCAATTCCTGAAGGTGACATTTTATGCACCGTTGTGGAGTCGGAGTCGGTGCCTATTTTGTTGGAGTCGTCATAAAATGGATAGACTCCCAAACTATATAATAAGTTGGTCCAGTTAGTTCGATGCAGTGCAAAGAGCAAGAGGAATTGGGTCCGGCCAATGCTACTGCTCCCATATCTTCAGCCTCATCACATGAGGAATGTAATTGATGACATGGAGCAGGCAAAGCGCTGCCCCAGGGGAAAAGATTCTGCTCCCATGACAAACAGATTTCAGCTAAATTTTTCCCCTGCTTTCAAAGAAGTAGAAGAGTTCAACCATTCATCAAAACTGACTGTGGCTGAGGCAATTCCTTTATACCCTGACATTGTTAGAGATGTTGCCCCTGTGGTCACCGCTTTTTCCCCAACCCAAGTTAGTGTAGAGAGGCCGTTCTCTAGCTTGGAAATAATGAGATCAGATGTGAGGTCATCTATGAAGGATCTGATGGAGGCAATACTATTTCTATTACTATTACAAATTCAGAGACTCCACAAATGTTCCTGCAGCGTTTTGCATATTTACCATTTTTTGTGTTCTAAAGTCATATCCAAAAAATATATTTTACACTGACAAGCAAAAGGGTAACAATGTTTTGTGACTTTCAGGCTCCATATCTCTCTATCCACTAAAGCTTTGTACATGAGGCTACTGTAATTTTATATACAGTCATCTTACCTATCTTATACATTGCAAGTATTTAACATCTGCTTAGTTCTGCAGATTCTTTCCTGTAACTGCATTGTTTGCTCCTAAAAATCAAAATGTAAATTTTTATTATTTTGTTAGTATTTGGGAAATCCCCCTTTTGGTTTTCAGCACTGCCTGACTCCTTCTGGGCTCTGAATCAGATTCAAGCACATCTTGACCAAAATCTGATCCCAGGTCTCTTCTACACATTCCCAATGTTGGTGCAGACTGGACTTGGATACAAATACAGCTTTTTCTTCAACTCTACCCACAAGTGTTCAAAAGATCAAAACATTGTTACCCTTTTGCTTGTCAGTGTCTGTTCTACCTAAATAGCTTGATTATTGTATCATAAGGTGATAAACAGCCTGATGTTACCATTTTACTACAGTACAGTTATCACTTAAACATGCACCATGTATGAGGGAGTCAGGAGGTGGAGGTTTGGGAAATTGAGGCGTCGGTGTTGGAGTCGGGACTTTGGCTTGCCGACTCCACAGCCCTGATTTTATGTGATTGCTTCAAAGTCCCCTGTATGTGGCACCCCATCTTATAGCAACTCTAATTACCATTGTGCCCTACTGATACCAGCAATACCTGATGATGATGATGATGATAATAATCTTTGCATAAGGCCAATATATTCTGCAGAAATGTAGTGACAACTTATAGGTACAAGTAACAGACTGTTGAACAATTCTGACACTAGGAGTGAAGGTCCTACTCACAAGAGCTTACAATTTATCACACTTAGTTTTTTTTTTCTGTCAGTTAAAACTAGGGTAAGTGCCATATGACTTGGTTATATATTTAAAAAACTTGTCCTTTTTTGCCATATATATTATAGCTTAGTACTGCCTGGCACATTTAACTATGGCTTACAAACAAGAAGAGGTTGGGGACCATTGCGTGAAGGCTTTTTATTTCAAAATCTATTTAAATGGCACCTTGACATTTTTTATTTTTTTTTTATGTTTTGTTTTCTGGAGACAGAGACTGTTTTAAGTAGTGGTTGTCCCGGCTCATAGACTCCCACCAATGATATATTTAGATAGACCTAAATAAAACCGACCCGAAATTTCACCTCCATGGAAGCAAGCCTCAAGGATGTTTCTCGTCTGATGCAGAGATGGTACAAGGCATAATGGAAGTGATGAAGAAAAGCTTCATCAGTAGTTTTGCTAGAAAGGGACTCTGTTTATTTTCTAATTTTGACTGAACTTGTGAAAAATTTGGGTTCAGGAGGAAAGGAGTGGAGATTAGGGCTTGAACCTAAATTTTTTCCTCTAGTCCTTTCTCTGTTGCTAACCTTAAAGGGGTTGTCTCATCTCAAAGTTTCATAGGGTGCATGAATGAAATAATGCTGCTTTGCTCTGTCACTTCCTGGTCAAGCTGTCTGTAATTAGCATTTGAGCTCAGTGTATTCAGACTTCTGCTAATTAGATAAATCTAATGCTGTCAGGACCAGGGAAGCTTCTGAGTTAAAGTAAAGAGAAGTAATTACTGGCTTTTGTCTGAAAGATCAGATAACAAGCTCTCACTGTCTGAAGTTCTGTGCTGCCCATGACCTGTGTGATGACCTCACTCCCTGCTATCAGATAGAACAAACAACCGGGGGGTATAAGTACACAGGTTGGTCACTTGGGGAACCAGAGAGAGCACAGAAGGTGATAAAATCACTTGTAGCTCCTTAACAAAAAAAATGAACAAAGCAATATATTTGGAAAACGTCTTCTTAGTGTTCCCTACATGTTAAAAGTTAATCTTTGTAGCGAGACAACTCCTCTAACTCTGACTCCAACATGAGTAATGGTTGTTTAGACGGTTAACTCATCTGTCTGCCGATGCTATGCTCCCGTTGTAGGAAAACTTTCTGTCTAATGTACGACATCCCTTCCGATTACTTCACCGTAGGCACAGTATTATGGTCACCAGATTTGTTGTCTGACGTGATTTCCAGTTACCATAATACTGGACCTATGGTGAAGTGACTTTGTGTGGTAAGTCGGACTCTGTTACCCCACAGTGCTAGTAGCAAGTCACTGTTCTAGTAGGTTAAGCCCCTGAAACCTCCTTAAAGGAATATACAACCAATATTTTTTTTCACTTCTTAAAACAAGATATTGATAAATATTATTTGCTACTTAGCTGTTTTTATTTTCTGATTTCTAGATTTTTTTTATTTGTCTTCTTTTGTATGATTATGGGGGCATTCATCTTGCCGGAGTTGCTTTTAACAGCATTTAGAGAGATGCTTCACAGAATCTGCATGGGCATAGGAGCCTGTGAACAGGAGGAGACCCATTGACTTCTATAGGAGAATTTTCTAGGCGGGGTCTGTGACCTGGTAAAAAAAAGACTGTGCAGGAGGTTCTCCTGTTGGATCCTCTCTTATGTGCACACATTGGTGTCACCTTTCAGTGTAATCCTGTCTGTGCTGATAATGCGGAGACTACAGAACAGCAGGAAGTGTCAGATTATTATGAGGCAAAGTGAAAATAAAGGTGAAGGAAAGTGAATCATTTTTTTTTTAATATGGTTAATGATATGGAAAATTTAAAAAAAGAGTTGTCCAGCTTCCAATAAATATGATATTTTTATTATGTACAGGAGACACTTGAGACACAGATCAATAAAATGACGCGTTTCAGGCCTCATGGGCCCTTAGTCATAGCACGCCTGAAACGCGTCATTTTATTGATCTGTGTCTCAAGTGTCTCCTGTACACAATAAAAATATCATCTTTATTGGAAGCTGGACAACTCCTCGTGTTCATCGTCCATATTGTTTCACCAAGTCCGGGCTTCTGCTAGCATTGGTGAGCTGGAGTTCCTGCATTTATTTATTTAAAAAAATACCAAAAACTCTTTTAAAATATGCTTGACATAAACACATGATTTACACAATAAGTGATTATCTGATGACACATTCCATTTAAATAGCCCTAACCCTCACTGAAGGTTACGGTGACAGCAGAATTTTTTTTACTTACATTTTTTGCAAAAAAAAAAAAAATATATCTAGACCGCCCTGAATGAAGCCCTCGGATTCAGTTCAAATCCGAAGCACAATCGGTAACACACAGTTATATTGGTTGGTGTTCAGAATTTTGTCAAAATGAGCATTTTATGGGTCGATATTATGATAATACTTTTGTAATAGTGATACTTGTTTTGCAGGATTTTAGAGGTGATTTAGGGATATGTCTTTTATTTTACCTTCTGCTCCTTGTAGCTTTGAGTTTTTATGACTGCAAATGATTCCCTGCCCTGGAGTTCATAAGGGGAAGTAATTTAATATAACAATTTCTGACTTCAATTTTCTCCATCCTTCGTCCTTGCTGTGGAAAACAAAATATGGGCAGACGCAAGGCTTGGTTATGGCTATTGTTTTATTGTTATTGGTACAATTAGTAACAGCTGCAGTCTGTAGAATGCCAGAGCTGTGGTCCTTGTCCTCTGAAGACCTGTGTTCCACTGTACTGACCCTTATCTCCAGCTTGTGCTTGTATTGCTATAAATAAAGCAAGCAGTGTTGGATGCCTCATTATCATCATTATTATTAGAATAATACGTAATCTCCACAAAATGCAAATTGAGGATCCTTAGGTTGGGTTCACACGTTCCAGTTGAAAAACACAACAAAGATGCATGCATTTTTCAGAAAATTGCATGCATTTTTTAAAATAATCTCAGTTTACCCTGTATTCCACATTGCAGTTAAATATAAACCACTTGCATAAAAAGAGAAAAAAATGCATGTGTCTTTGCTGTATGCATTTTTTAATGCAGACATCAAACAAGTTTTCCAGCACAAGTCCTTTCCATTTGGTAAAATATGTCGAAATTTATTGGTGAAAAATATTAAAAACCGTGCAAAACAGCATAGCAGCAGCAAGAAAGGGTGCAATGTTAGATGCTTGAAACGCATCAGCTTTTTAGACCGGTCGTTGTCTCTGGCCATATTTTCTTGCTGCTGCTTATGCTGTTTTGCATTGTTTTTAATATTTTTCACCAATACATTTCGACATATTTTATCAAATGGAAAGGACTTGTGCTGGAAAACTTTTTTTTTTAATTGACAATTTTTATTGATTTTTAATTATAAATAAGAAAAAGTTTATTATTTTTATTATTTTTTTAAAATGATTCCAGGGCCCTAAAAATTTCAGGGGTTACATTCATTAAACAAACAAGTAAAAATCATTTTGAAAATGAAATTAAAAAAAGACCCTACCCGGGGGGGCTTAAATCAACAAGGGGGGGGAAAAGAGAAATGAGGGGGCGAATGTTATGAGAAATACAAGTTTTTGGGGAAACAAGCCGAAAAATGGGTTTATTGTTTTAACGGTGAAAGTGGGGGAGAGCAGTTGGGGCATATAAAGGGGGTAAGCAGGGGAAAAGGTCTTGGGAACGGTTTTGTGGGACAATAAAAACAAAAAGCCAACGAAGGCTGGGGGAAGAAAATTTAAAACAAATTTAAGAAAAGTAAAACAAAGATGAAAATTGACACCGATAGATATAGTAACGAAAAGGGCTTTTATGAATCGGGCTTTGAACATATTCAATCAACCCAAAGGGGAAAGAACATTAGCCTGTGATTTAGACAAGCTCCCCGACTACTCATTAAGCCGAAAGTCAAAGACTCCACCCCTCACAATAAAAACATCACAGAAAAATTTAAAGGTGAAAAAAGGGGGGGGGGGGGGAATTTGGTGGAAGGGGGGGAAAGGGGTTCATCAAGATGGCCCAACAAGCTGGTGTAGTCCCATGCGGACCAATTTTTAACAAAAGAATCCATTTAAAATCAGGGAGAGGCAGTTGGGAAACTCCTTTCCCCGTATTTCTGTGAGCCTCTGCAGAGATCCCCCTAAACCGGGGCGGGGCTGCCGCCATCTACCTGAAATTAGGCACCGGCCCATGAGGAATGTAACAAATTTTGGAATCCTGTTTAGAAGCCCCCTTGACCGTCCATCAAAAAGGGTTTAAAAGGGCCAATGGATCCTCACCCCAAAACCCAGCAAAGCCCCCCTGACCTGTGCCCAAAAAGGGGTTGGATAATCGGCAATCCCAAAAAAATGCGTAGTAAACCAACTGAGGAGAAACCCTTCCACATACCGAGGGAACTGGGGGTTCCTTTTAAAGCGGGACCTCCGTGTAGGTCCCAAAAAAATAGTTTTTGTATAGATTTTCCCTTTATGCGGATAATACGGGGGATTTCGCCGCTGCTTTCCAAATCTTTTTCCCAGAGAAGAAGGGTATTCCCTACCTAAGAAAGCCCCCCAAAATTTTGGCCATGATTTGTGTGTGGGGGTTTCAGCAAGGGGGTCTGAGGAATGGAGAAAAATTTGTAGAGAAACCCTTAGATTGTGGCCCGTTTTACAGAGCTTTTAAAAAGAGTCGGGACAGGGGGGGGAGATGTCCAAACAGGAGGACAGAGGTAGTTTTACTGGGTAATGAAATCGGGATCTCTCGGGGGGTTAAGCCCCTCAAAGAGTGCAAACGGAATCAGCCTCCTGTCTCCGGGCCCAGCACATCCAAAAACGAAATAGCCATCCCCCAGCCAGGGTCTTGCAACAAACCAGATGAGCCACGGGGAAAAGGGGTGTGCACAAAAAAGGAAGCCTGGGGGTGCCCTGGGGGCAAACTGAAATCGTCCTAAACTGATTCCATATCTGCTCTAAATTGTTTGGGGCCCCAACATTTCCCAGAAAATTTCGAATGCCATAAATGCATTGGGTGGGGGGGCGCAAGCCACAGCTTTTCTTTTTCCCATCCACTTGGTAATTCCGGAAAGGAAGCCAAGCGGATACAACGCAAGGGGGTGGCCAATATAGTTGAGGATATTAGAACCGCCACCCCCCCACGCCCCTACGGGCCATAAAACATTTTTGGGCCACCCTTCCTGCCCGGGCCCAATAAACTTGGATAGCTGCCTGTTTGGAGCGTACTCACCAGGGGGCCCATCACGGGAGACCCCTCAAAAAAAGAGGATTTTTGGTAAAATGGACAAAAACGAGTTTATTCTCCCTAAAGGGAGAGGGGAAGGCGGGCCACTAAGAGTGTATTTTTTCAGTTCTTAAAGGGGGGGGGGGGGGAATTTAGCGCTATAGAGGGGGGAATATTGGCGTTTCGGGAGGCCCAGGTATTTGAGCGATTGGGGTTTCCCACCTGTAAGAAAAATTGTTTTTTGAGGAGGAAAGACCTCAGGGGAAATTTTTTGGAAGGGCCTCCTTTTTTGGGGTTTGACTGTACCCGGAGAGCTCCAAATTTAGCAAAAAGGGGATGTGGGGTGGGTAGGGGGTGTGTATGTCAGTAGGGTAAAACAGAATATCGTCCGAAAAGAGGGAAAATTTTAAAAACCCCTTTACCCCGACCTTTATGCCCTGATGCGGGTTTGAGCCCTAATTCCCGCTGCAAGAGGTTCTATGCCCAACGCAAAGAGAAGGGGGGAAGTGGAGCCCTGCTATACCAATTTTAAATTTCCCAAAAAGGTATCAGAAATATAGTGGGGGATTTTAATGGACGCCGAGGGAGAGGAGTAAAAACCTGATTGCCGCCGGAAGGGACCAGAAACCCTACGCCGAAGACCCAAAAAGGGAACGGCCACTGTACCTACAAAGGCCTTCCAGCATCAAGGCAAAGGAGTAAGGCCTTTTGCCATGGTGGTTAACAGCATCCACCAGGTTAATAGTGCCCTCGTTTATCCCCCCCCTGCTTAAAGGGGGACAAAACCCTACTGTCCCGGGGTATCAATTGAGGGAGCCGTGGTTCACCCCCCCCCCCCTGTTAGCCAGGATTTTGGTATAGATCTTCAGGTCGAGTTGAGAAACCAATCGGGCGGTAGCTACACGTCCGCGGGGCCCCCTTCCAGGTTTGTGAATCAATTATATAAATTTGGACATGGAGTTGGGGAAGGGCACCCCTCCAAAATGATTTATAGATTTCGCAAATTGGGGCTAAAATATCTGAATAAACTTTAAAATACAATAGGTACCCAACGGGGGCCCGGGGGGCTTTACCGAGGGAAGGCCTTAAAACTCCCTTTTTCCTCTAATTGGATGGGCACCTAAGAATTCCACCGCCTTTTGCGTGAGCGTGGTAGCGGTATTTCCAAAAAAACCCCGGATAAGAGTTTGGGCCCCTATTCCATGTCCGGGAAAGAGCGGGCATCGCATAGATTCAGAGAAAAACCAAAGGAAGATATCAGAAAGGGACTTCGGGAAAAACCTCAGGGTACCCTCCCTTCCTTAATGCCTGGGGCATTGATTTTATTGAGCGCCCCTTTCAGTTGCCTTTGCTAATAGTGGGGGCCCTTGTTCCCAATTCAAAACTTTTTTTCGAGAGAAAGAAGCTTCCTACACCCTGAAACCCCAAGCCCTTTAAGGCTTTTCGAACTGAGACAAACGTCTCAAAGTTAAAAACCCAGGGCATAGTGCCTTTTTACGTTCCCACCCCTTTTGGGAGGGGCGTAATCTGGTAACCTTTCCCGGAAATCTCTTTTAAAAGTTTATACCTGGGCAATGCAATTGCCTCTAAGACTGCCTTTGGGCCCCCCTAGGACGGAGGCGCAGAACAAAACCCCACATTCATTTAAAATGGGAAAACTGAGTGTTTCCCGCAACTGCTCCTTCAAGGCTCCCTTTTTTTTAATGAGGTTGAAAAAATGGGGGGGGGGGGGGGGGGGGGGAGGGGGGGGGGGTAAGGGGGGACAGAAAAAAAAATCAAGTCTGGTGCGTTGAGGGTGGGAAAAAAGGAGTTTCCCTTCTTTTTTAAAAGATTGATCCTCCAAGGTCAACAGACATGGGACGGGGAGCCTTCTAAAAGGGTGTGGACAAATTTTCAAATGCAGGGTTTGGGGTCTTTCCACCCAACTAACATCTATCCATGGATTCCGAAAAATCATATTAAAGTTCCCCCCCCCCCCCAGGACGGGGTGCAGAGGGAAAATTTTTTTTAACTTAGAAAAACCCTATTTAGGAAAGAGACCTGCGAGACATTTGGCACGTAACGTTGCATAATGTAATTTTGGTTAATGTACTTTAAGATGATGAACCCCCCCTTTCCGGTCAGCCACGATCTTTAAACCCGCAATCTACAGGGTTAGCTATTAAAGCCACCCGCCCTCTTGTCGTTAAATCCAAAAAGCGGTGGAGAAAAAGGTCGGCAAAGCTAATAGCCTTTTGGGAAACAAAAGGGGCTCCTGCAAGAACACAAAATCGGGGTCCAGGGACCTACATTTTCCCTTCAAGGCCAACCTACCAAAAGTTAGATTAATCCTTTAAAAGTTTAGGGGGATACAAAAGTACCATTTCCCAAAAGGGGGGGGACTACCTTGAGATGATATGCCGAAAGGGTCTCTCCCAAGTAGTGGACGCCAAAGTCTATACTGCACCTGAGGAGAAGAATGGGAGGAAAAGAAAGGAAAAAGGGGGGGTAGGCGGGAAGGAGACAACAAGAGGTAGGGGGAAGAACAACCCAACCAACACGACAAATAAAAAAACCGTTTGACAACCCAAAATATAAAACCGGAGGAAAAGCGGGGGCACCAAAGACGAGGAATATATCCCCTGACCCGGGGGCCCCCGCCTTGTTTTTTCCTTTTTGCCAAGTTCGCCCGGGTTAGGGGGCTCGGAGGGTTTAAAAAGGGGTCCACCGAGGCCTCCGAAGAAGGCCGTCAGACAACCCCCACCTCCTAGGGGAAAAAGGTCTCAGCCCCCCCCCAGAAAGGCAGGAAGGAGGGGAGAAACTCGGAACGACAAAAGCTCTCAAAAAACAAGACAAAAAAAAAAGCTTGGAGGGATACAGCTAACGGTCTAACCTTTGTTAAGAAAATAAAAATCATAAACCCCAAAAATGTAAAAGAAATGAAGGCTCTAGATGGGGGCAGTACTCCCAAAGGAAAGGGCAAAAAGTTTAAGTCAGTATGGGAGTCCCTAATTTTAGCGGGGGGGAGAGCGTCGGCTTTCTGGCTGAAGGAGGGGTTTCCCCGAAAGCGTCCCTTTCACCCCCACCGATTTCCACACGGTGGGTGGGGCGGGGGTATGGCAGTTCCCAATCGTCCATCTTTTGGAGTAGGAATTTCCCCGGTTATTCCCGAAATTCGGGAGGGCACAAAGACTGGAGAACACTGAGGGGCCTCATTCTGCAGAAAAGCAAAGGGAAAAGGCCCCCTATAGGGGAATCGATTCTCTTTCAGATGCAACCGGTCTGAGGTGGCGCGCTTCTGCAAAGTAAAACCAGGAGAGGTCAGCAAGATCTAAGGGGTCCCTTGGAGTCATGCTTGAGCGCTGGGTTTTTCCATTATGGCTTTTTTCACCGAATGGCATGTAGGCAATATAACACCCTGGGGAAATGGGGAGGACCCTTTTTCGGGCGCTCTTGGGCCCTGTCAAAATTTAGGGGGGGGGGTAGCCCCCAAGTAAACGGTTAAATATAGAGTCCAGGGCGGGCCCGCAAGCCCCTCCCCCCGTGGTTCCGGGCCCCCGAACCCAATTTTTCCGCGGCCGTTGTCTAAATCTTCCCCATGTCGAAAGCCATCCCGACCCTAGACATTTTCGCAGAGAAGAAAGGTGGTTTGAGAATGTATTTTGGTTTATCATGGTCCTCTTCAAGCGTTTCACCCCGGGAAGCAAATTTGCGTGATATCTTCCCCATTGAAACAACTCCCTCTGCGGCTGCCCTAACCTCTGAATTAAAAGCCCGCAGCCACTCTGTTAGCAGTTGTTGTATCTGCAGTCCAGCATGATGGTCAGGGAAGTGAGGCTCTGGGGAAGGAGGATGCAGGAGCCCTGCCATGAAAAAACCCGCGCCGGACTCCTGAGTATGGAAGGGGGCGGGGTAAACCTGGGGTCCAGCAGTCAGAAGCCCAGAGGGCCCCAGGGGAAGGAGCCCTGCTCTGAATAGGAGGGGGGACTGGCCACCACTGAGCTGTAGGGGGGCTGATGCGCGCCCTGGGGGATGGGAGGCCTGCACGGCTCCGCTGCGGGGGAGGGGGGGCCAGCGGGGCCCCACCTGTGTCTTCATGGTAGTCGCTGGAAAAACTGAGGCGTCTGGGGGGAGGCGCGGTGTCTTCGCGCTCCAACTCCGGGCTGGTCGGGGTTTCCCCCCGGGGTGATGCGCCACGGGGGCCGAGGGTATCGCGTGGCCGAGCCGGGCCTCCCAGGAAGCAGGCTGTGAGTCGGCGCCGCGCCCGGGGAGACTGCTAGAGGTACAAGTCTGTACCCATTGCTCCCGATCGGGGCCGGAGCCCTCCTCGGGGACTTGGCTGCGGCTGATCCTTCTTTTTCCCATCTAGGGGGTCAAGTCGGGGGGCAGCTGATTTAGATAGCCGGTAGCAGAGCTCAGCTGGCTGCGGGGATTCCCTCGCTTCCGGGCAGCCCCCCGGAAAACTTGTTGATGTCTGCATCTCCCCCCTTCTTTAACAAACTTTCCAAGCACATCAAGGGACTCTGGGCTGGCTACCCCTTCTTTGCCCATGCGTCTTTTGCTGCATTTTTGTTGCGTTTCTCAACTGCATTGTGTGAACCCAGCCTTACTATGCATGCAATGTGTAAAGTTACCCATCACAAGGTGCCAGCAAAACTTACAAAGTTATTCTCTTTATTAACTTCAAATTACACCATAAAAAAATTATATAATTGGTGCTGAGCATTTCAACATCCTAAAAAAATGTAAAAACGGAAGCAAGCAGAAAACACTTGTCACATCTGTAATTTTATGTTTGGCAGCACAAATGAAGGATACACAGGGTACATGGAATGTGATTTCCACGAGTAGATAGTTCAGCAGCAGCTAACATTGCATGTGCTACAAGTAGAAAATTCTTTTTGGGTTAGTTTTTACTTCAAATCCGTTCTATACCTCTTGTTTTAGTAGAGGGTATGTGGATTTCTGCAAGCGTTAAATTTAAAAAAAGGGAAGTTCAAGACATTTAAAACCATTCCAACACGTGAAATACCCTTAGGCCCAATTCCCCATTGGCAACGTTTTTTCAAAACCCTCAAAAATGGCGAAACCTTAAAAACGGCCGCTAGGAAAACCCGTGCATTTTCCCCCCCCGTTTTCCAAACTCCGGTGCCCGAAAAAGATTTAAAAGCACATTCTTCCCTCCGTTTCGAGAATATGAAATGTCAAGGAAAGGGAGAGGGCTTTTTCCCCCTCATTGCGGGGAAAATCGCCCCCCCTCAGCCATGTGCACCCAAAAAAACCCAAAAAACCGGTCTGATGCCGGGGGATGCACCCTTAGGGTAGGTTACACATGTATTTCAGGGGGTAATTACGCCCCACAATTACCCCTGGGGGTCGGGTGCGGGGGGGGCCCAAGACTTTTTTAAAACCCGCTGGTAATTCACATGTCCCCCTTTTCTTTCCCCCCCCGGGGTATTCGCTGAGCAGGGGGAGGAGACAATCCCAAGTTCTCTATAGAACTTGATTACCTAATGACTTGGACGTATTTCCCCCGTAATTTGCGCACTCCGGCGCGTAATTAGGACTGAAATACGTCCCCAAAAAAATTTAACCCGGGGAACATGGCCTTACCTTCAACCCCCAGTACTGATTTTTTTTTTTTTAGATTTTGTTGCCCCTCATAAACCTGCTGTTATACTCCCAAAACAACAATTTAAATAACACCCCGGTCAAAGGTCTTAATAACCAGCTTTTTTTTTCCTTTGTTTTTTTTCCCTTCCTGCTTTTTTAAAAGTCGTAACTTTCTTATTTTTTCAATGGCGGAGTTGTATAAGGACTTATTTTTTGCGGGATAAGTTGTAACTTATTTTTTGCGTAGTTTGAGTTTACATATAAATTACTGCAGAATTTTTCTTCTATTGTTTTTTCTTTACGTTTTTTTACACCATCATTTAAACATTAAAAAAACCCGTTTAAAAATTATTTTTATTTTCTTTTTTTTTTTTACCCTACGGGGGAAAAATTTTCAATTGTTTTTTACACTTT